>JAUELC010259845.1:0-10363 GCA_031471745.1 Cryptochiton stelleri | reverse complement strand
TGTTTGTTACCACTGACGTGAAGGCTACTTTCCTTCATATAATTGGACTGACACGCCCTAATATTAGCCAAATAACCTTAAGTTAGGGTCAATACATCAATCAAACCATCTGTAAAGTTCTCAGTTCAGCTATGATTACAAATATATTAACACAATGCACAAACAATAATTTCAAACATACCCACCAACGAAATTAGCAGGCCAACAAGATAATACAAATAAACATAAAGTGTGTGTGTGGGGGGGGGGGGGAGATTGGAATAACACTCTTGGCTATAACGAAGATCACCATTTACCAGAAATTAGATTCATCAACCTACCGTCTTTGAAAGCATCACATCCCCCGGATCCAACAAAACTAATAAGTGGTACAATCATTGAAATACCGGGTCCTTGGAACAAAGGTAATCTAGATGAAGCAGATAACATGTGTAAATTTGGCAGCAAAACAATGCCTACGAGCCTTATTTAGTTTAAAGGGGATTAAGAAGTGAATTGGAAGAAAATGTTTCGCAATTTCGTCGTGCCTAAGGGGGCTATTCCCACTTACCACCACCACCACCACCAACACCACCACACTCCCCTTTCCTTCCACCACCAATACCCCGGCAATGAATGAAACATTTCTTTTTCTGGATTTTAGTGAAACTTCATGACTTCTTTGTCATTATGGCTATTTTAGAATAAGTTTGACATAGTTTAAAGAACGATTCATTCATTTTCGCAAGTTACAGATTGGTTTTAGTTGGCTTTTACATGTATATTTTCCAATAAATCATTTCCGACAGGTTTTATGGGCAATGTGTTATATTATATAAATACCGGTAGGTCAAATTTGAAAATTGAAGACTGTTGATTGAGGGAAGAGGAAGTTAGTACACAGCAAAGGCTTGACAAGTGATGGTTGGTGAATTTAATAACTACTGGCCTGAAGATAGCCCGATATTCGACATTCGAAAGTCGGGAAGCACGATATTCGACAGTTGGTTGTCGGGGACCACGATATTCGAATGTCGAATATCGGGATAACTTCAGCTTCCTGTTGACTGACGGGTTATTCGGCAACATACATTCTGAAGTTGACCTCAGGTGACCCATATCAGCTGTCAAGGCCAGTAGTTTTTATATTCTCCTATCAGTACTTGTCAAGAAATTTGGTGTTCTAGACAAAATCAAATTAAGGAAATAAACTACTCTAGGTTTTCATCCAAGGAAAGTCTGGCAGTGAGTTATAAGGCCAAACTATTACAATATAAGAACGGCTTATGTGAAATAAATAACGGTCTGTATTCATATACCATACTAAGATAGGATCTGTATCATTTGTGATGCCTTACATTATAAGTGGATACGCATATTCACCATCTTCCCGAGGCAAATTTGATAGCCCCATAAACTCTGTATCATCCCTTGCCACGATTAGTGCCTTTCGGCGGTCAGACAGAGACCAAAGTAAAATACAGCTATTGCATAGACCAATCAAATACATATACCACTTTTCAAGCAGTGTATCGCCTCTGCCGGAATAACAGCAGAAAAAGATGTCGTTCTGTTCTAGCAATCGCTCAAATTATGCTTATTATTGATTATATGTTAGAGCGGTGATATTAAATTGTTCGCCTTACTTCGTTAAATAAATGTGTAATGTCTTTCACTGCTCGGGCTTTTTGTAGAGGGATTGATGGCACCGTGGCCAGGTGCGAGCTTGTATTGCCGATCACTCTACTAGGAGGGGTTATCTACTCCTCGTTTGAACAGAAATATGGTAGGCCTACAACGGTGACAAGGTGTGGAATAGAGTTTCACGTCAGGACTCTGTCTCGAGAAGATATATACTCACGTAAAGGAGCATTATAAGTCACATGCAATGCTAGTTGACTTATGACTGTTTAATCTGTTGATATTGTATTAGGGTCAAGGGAATTACTGGATTAAGTGACCAGTCACAGGCTCGGTGATAGGTTTACGCCGACCGGGAAAAGGTCGCGTCGATCCCCGCATTGTGACAGACAATGTGGAAGACATTGAACTTTTATATTACGAAGTAAGCAGACATTTAGCAGCACGGCTCTAACATGCAGAGAATCAAGAATACTTTTAGGCGTTGCTCGAAAATATGGACGTCTTTGTCGGCTGCTTAACATATACCGACAGAGGCTATACAATGTTTGAAATGTAGAAGGCCTTTTAGATTGGTCTATTCCTTTTAGCAAGTTCCCTTTGATCTCTGTGTGGGCGCCGAAACGGGGTTAGCATTGAAAGGCTGATGACTTAAACCTTGTGGCGACATCAGACCTGCCCCCCAGGAAGATGATAATCATATGAATTGCTTATGCGTTGGCTAAGGGACCTTAATAAGCTGCTGTGGCGTCCTGTTATGTCATGTGCTCATCTTGTTTCTTGTCATTATTTGTTGCCAGTGGCGTCGGGGGTGGTTTCCATCACCCATTGGTCTGGCCATCAGTCATGTGAGTGAAATAACCTTAAGTACGCCGTAAAACCTCAATCAAACAAACAAACTAACTGTGTAAAATAATGTTTACAGTGTATTGTTCAGCAATTATAGTGTTATCTCTGATGAATAATGTCTAATATGTACTGCACAAGTGTATTAAGCTAACATCAGGTCATAGTGTAGCACCCCCTGTACAAGCTCGCAATGTAATATCTGTATTAATAGTGGCCCTGGAGCTGAGTCGTGTGTTAATATCGTGTGCTCTTATCGTGTTGTATTGTGTGTTATTATCACGTTTATAATTATGAGTATCTGTCAAACCAATAGAGTACATTCCTTTTATGTTTTTTTCTTCTGTTAGAGAAAAACAACTCGTATCCATCAAATAGCTGTTTGTAATTCTCAGAAAATAAATAAAGCATTATATATATTAAATAAGTATAGTGTTAATTTAGATTTAATAAAACCCCGTAGATAAACATGATTTCAGATTTGAGCCACGAACAGACATCCTTGAATAACCTTTTGAAATTAAGAGCATGTATCTTTGACGTTGCAGCCTTTTTAAAATCCATTATATCGCGAGAGTTAGCCCAACTACTCCACAATGTAGAGCAATAATTCAAGCGAGGTAGTATATAAAAGTAATTTTGGTCCACATTCTTCCGTTTAAAAAAAGTTGTAATCATTGCAAGTAACGAGTCTTTAGAGTAAGCAATGTTTCACTTCACACCTCGATAATAATTCCTACAATCAAACGTTTTTTCTTGCTTATCTTCTTTCTCCCCTTTAAAATTGGTTTCTAGTTGACTTTTCGGTGAAGAAATGAGTATTTGAGTCATGTGTTGATTGGGAATGTGTTGTATTAGCGTAAATGGGTAAACTCTGGATGGCCGATATGAATATATGAAGACTGTCGGCTGAATTTCTATTCTGCTATTCTGCTGTCCTTTCATTCCTAGATAACCCATTTCACATTTAAGGGCCAGTCGTTTTAAAAGTTACTTATCATCACCTGTTAAGATTTTCGTTATGTATTTGGAAACGGCCGATAAAGGTAACTATCAGATGTTTTCGTCCAACGACAATTTAAGAGTGAATTATGAACCCAAACGTTAACACTACAAAATTAATACCTTTCTGAGGTTATATAACTTATATGGTTCTTTTAATTATCCTGTGATTTCTTGCTAAGAAATCTTACCTGACCCCAATTGAGTTTTGTAGGAAGGTGCAAAGTCCAGTCATCATTGCGGCTGTAGATATGAGTTTTGTCGTCACCTCTTTGCTGCCGCAAATCAAATTAGAAATTATAATGGCGATCGTAACACATGGCTCAACTTTCTGCATGGCAATCTAAAAAAAAAGATTTATTTATTGATTTATTGGTGTTTAACGCCGTGTCAAAACTTATTTCACTAATACGATGGTGGTGTACTGCCAACAGCAAACAGCAAAACAACAGAACGATAAGCGTACAGGTCTTATCGACTCTTGAAGATGACAATGGTATATATTACCTAGTGTTTTTAACCTGTTTATCAAAAACCGTTGTACTGGCTGTCCCACAAAAATAATCTGGGTAGGCTATATATCACAATTAAATTGTCGAGTTGTAACCGTCATCACTCTTTCTCGTTATTGATACCACCAGAAGTCTATTAACCAGAACTGTGCAACGCCCATTGTACCAGCCCAATGGCATTGTGGTTTTTGGCCAGTTTTTAACGTTTGACTTTCGGAATCAAGTGGTGAATGATGGGTAATAATTAAACTTATAGCGAAATGGGGCTACAGGCGCTATTAAAACCATCAAGTTGCAAGCGATTTCCTAGCTTTCTATTCAATGTCTTATTTTTATATATAAAATATATAAACAAACTTTTTAAAAAATTCATTTGTCAAGTAAAAAGGTATTAAATGGTTAAACAGGGTTTTCCATGATTCATCGGGCGAGTTCCGATTTTCAAACTTTATATGTTGCACACTAGAGGGCGCTACTCTTACATGCTGACTAGAAATAAGCTTCAATGCCGCAGAGCTGGAGTAAATGGGGCGTTGCATACTTCTCGGTAATAGACTTCTGGTACTATATATATAGGTGACCTCGTATTTTGCTACCAATAAGAAACATTGCAAAACGCTCTCCATTATTAAAATATGTCTATATTCAACTGTATTTATAGTAGAACGTTTATCAAATAAGACTATCCAACTAAATTGTATTCGTTTTTCTCTACAACATGCATGAGTTAATAAAACAACATATAAATATAAAACGTTGTGAGTTAGCTGTTAGTCAAAATTTTGTGTCGTATTTTCGATGAGTATATTGTATACATTTGTATAAAGCTATACATATAATAATAATAATTTGCAAGGTTAAAATTGTTTTGAGAACACCAGGGAGTGGGTGTGTGTGTGATAGCAACATAGCTATAGGGCCTATATCACCGAGAAATCTTGTGCATGCCGGTTAAAGAGCAGTGTCAGCGGTGAAAAAAAGTGTAGATAATTCCCGTACATCGCAGCACTTTATTTTCCTGCCGTTTCTTTTAAGAAAATATTAGAAAATCACTGCTTATAAAAGTAGGCTTATATTAATTGCTAAGTTTTATCAGTTTGCGATTCAGGGTCAAAGGGTATGCTTGTTCTGTTGTTGAAAACACAGGGCGCATATACTTAGTTTTATTATACCGCTCTGTCTATGTACATAGGTGCGTCATGAAATGACATAATTCACGGCTTACGCTAATGAGATGAGATTTTAAATGTGTATTTTGGTTTTGTTTTGTATGTAAGGATTAGTAGGCCTATACAAATGTGTGTGTGTGTGGGGGGGGGGGGGGCACAGGTATGATGAAAACAAACAAAAAGTCTAAACTTAGACAATTAATCCACATAATACCAACGTTACTCACATATACCATAGTAAATATCAATCCCGGAGGTAAACAATGAATTACGTCGGAAACTAAACGTGAAATGGGAAGAAGAGAAAAACTATTTTAAAAATGTAGAAGATCACAACTTAATGTAGATATTCAAATCTACAAAAAAGCAACGCCACCACGTAAACCATCTAATTCGTGTAGCTAAGGCTTACCACAAAGACAAAATTCTTAGACAAATTAAAAATAACCCTTTCTCAACTAAGCATTGGTGGAAGACTGCGGAAATCTTTTTGAAAAAATAATAACAGTAACTTTTCCGAAATTCCACCTTCGGGTTCCGACAATAACTATGAATATTGTAATACCTGGAAAGCAAACTTGTTGAATAATTATTTTTGTAGTATTAGCCAAATTGCTGATAGTTACAAAACTTTACCAGAACTACCGGTTATATCAAACCATACACTCGATTTAATTGAAATCTCACAGTCTGAAATATGTGAAGAGTTATTTAAACTAGATGTCTCAAAAGCAGTAGGACCGGACTTTACTAGCCCAAGGCTACTGAAGGAAGGAAAGGAAGAACTATCATCTATATTACAGAATTTCTAGATAGTAAACAAAACATTTTCAGGGGCTTGGAAATTTGCACACATTAACCCGGTTTTCAAGTCCGGCAATAAGCACGAGGTCGCCAACTATCGCCCCATCTCTTTGCTATTCGCACTGTGTAAGGTGTTTGAACGAGTAGTATTTAAACACATGTTTAACTTTTAAAGCCATAATATATCCTCTTCACAATATGGGTTTCTTCTTAACAAATGAACTGTTCTGCAACTGCTTGATGTATACTTTGACATATCTAAAGCCTTAGATAATGGCGAAGAGGTCTATTTCGTCGTTTTCGATATATCAAAAGCGTTCGAAAGAGTTTGGCATAGAGGACTTCTTGCTAACTTAAAATAATTCAGGATATCTGGGCAATTACTTGAGTAGCTACAAAGTTATCTAACCGATCGAAAACAACGAGTTGTATTTACAGGTATAAACCTGAACTGGGTCCAATCAAAACAGGTGTGCCACAAGGTTCTGTTTTAGGACCACTTTTGTTTCTAATCTATATAAATGACTTGCCAGGTGACATTTTGAATAATATTAAAATGTTCGCCGACGACACATGCTTATATGTCTTACCTGAAGATCTAAGAAATCCAAATGATTATGACACTCCATCGATCTCCAGCGTATACAAAGGTGGGCTGGTAATTGGTTAGTATCATTCAACCCCAATAAAACTAAATCCTTGCTAGTATCCCGACGCAGGCAGCCAAATAACTTAGTACTTCAATTCCAAAATGTAAACATTCCAGAAAAGTAATACTCATTCTCATTTAGGTGTCCTTTTCATTAACAAAGGGACCTGATCAAACTTGTCTTACATGTACAATAAGTGCTAAATGTGAACTCCTATACCAAGAATCGGGAATTTTAAAATTATCTAAGAGACCTGAGATTGATCGATTAAACATCTTTCACAAAATTTGGCACAAAGAAATAATATGTTCACTCTACGGAGCCATCCCCCATAGAAATAGGGAACGAAATCGATATTCCATTTGTGGTGCTATATGAATAACACAGATATTATGTAAAACAGAATTGTTCAAAAATTCATTCATGCTTAAACCATAGCGAATTGGAATAGGTTGCCAGCTTATTTAAAGACGATTGTCGATCGACAAGTCTTCAAAAGTAAACTCAAATCCGATGTTGGCATGTCTAAAGTCCCGCCGTGGTTCTATGTTGGGGATCGATTGTCAACTATAATTTGGGCGAGGTTGAGAAATAGATGTAGTTCACTCAATGGGGATATATGTTCTAATCATATATTAGACTCGCCCAAATGCTTATGTGACCACATGTATGAATCTTCACAGCACTATATGTTATATACTGTAACAGGTATCATTTGCAGGTGGACAACACTTTTGCAAAATTTTAGACTATGTGGCTACAGTGGCGAATTAACCTCGAGCCTATTACTTTAAGGTGACAATAATTTGCCGGTAGATCTCAATATAAAACCATAAAGATTTGTAAGACTTTATATCTTCCTATAAACGTTTCAGACAAGGCATTGCATTAGATACTAGTAGAACACTTATTATTGTACAATATATATATTATTATTTTCAATCTCTTTTCTCACCAGCATCCAAAACACGAGCAAGTATTCTTGTTATCTGATCACGTATTGTTTTATTTTTGGATCGTTTTGTACACCATAAGCTGATGCTTAATGTACTCAATATTTAAACCATATACCAATGTTATCCACATATACCAACGTTATTCATACACACCAACGTTATCCACATATACCTACGTTATCTACATATACCAACGTTATTCACACACACCAACGTTATCCACATATACCAACGTTATCCACTTTTACCAAAGTTATTCACACACACCAACGTTATCCACATATACCAACGTTATCCACATATACCAACGTTATTCATACACACCAACGTTATCCACATATACCAACGTTATCCACATATACCAACGTTATTCACACACACCAACGTTATCCACATATACCAACGTTATCCACATATACCAACGTTAAACACGTACCTGAAATCCATATAGACAAGTTGTGTGGAATTTGGGTATGTCAGTGACTCGATATACGAGGTGACTCTTTGGTACGATAGTGACTTCTGAAGTAGCAGTCTTCTCAATATCATCATCAGGGACGCCATCTTTGTTAAGTCTCGTGAGTTCCTCGCACGTGAAGCTGTCGTCTGCATCAACCATTGTAGTGTTCCTGAGCTTATTTCGTTTAACAAGTAATAGACACAGATAAAACAAAGCGATTATAATCCTACGGTACGATCGGTCCTCAAACAACTTTCGAAACAATTTTGGAATTTTAACTCCTGCAGTTATTATCGAGCCACGTTTCAGTGCATATATTAGCGCCGTTTTCAAGTTTAAAACGGGTGTAGACTCTTCAATGAAACATTGCTCGATATTAAATCCAGGGATTGAAAACCAATCTAACATTTGTTAGAGCTACAGCCTCTTAATGCCACTTAAACAAGTCTTATTTGCTATCTTATGCATGGTCAAGGCCATGCATCTGCCCTTGTTCTCGGTTTTCATGGTAAGGCATTAAAACGTGACTAATGTATCAAATGCGTATAAATATTCATTCCACAGCTACAGTAGGCCTTTTATTATTGTTGGGACATAAGAATACGGACTACGTCTTAGAGTTCGACACACATATGTAGATATAAAACAAATAACATACAATTATATACATATAAACATCGCAAGAATTATCTGGCAACTAGCGGCCTCTTTATAATTGCAGTCTGTATAATCATTACTACGGGAATGACAGTTTTACACGTAGTATTAAAGTAACTATTCAGTCATTTTTCATTTTGCAAATATTTCTCATATGAATATATTTTTTCAGTTTTGTTACTGGAATGCAGTCTATAATGTATGTATGGAGTATAAATCATATAGTCTTGATTAGGACATCAGTAACTGTGTTGAACGGTCGCACGATGTAATAAATATGTAAAAAATCAATAAAAAAAAGTGTATTGCAGTCTTGATTATCTTCAATTTCTAAATTTCACCAAAGGAAATTATTAGCAGTTTGTAATGCCTTATTTTAAATTTGAATATTAATTAAGAGCTTTCTTAGCATGCAAACTACAGGCTTTTCAAATCTATAACCAGCATGATCAGGGTAGATAATTCCGTAACTGAAAAACCTAAAAACGGCGTTGTCTCCCTTTGGTCAATACGGTCGGTTGTTTCTATGATTGAAATGTTTAAAATAAAAGGATTTGTGCGTGGTAACACTATTTAGTATAACGTTAGAAACAGAAGACTTTTAAATAGAGAACAACATCTTTATTTACAAATTAAGGGCGGTTGGGGGGAGATTCATGTTGCACTGATGCTCTCAGAGCTAACGGACAACACCAAGCTGATCTATTGTGGGGTCCTGTTATGTCCTGTCATGATTGTCTTGTATCTTGTCTTTGTTTGCTGCCAGTGGCGTCGGGGGTAGTTTCCTTCACCCATTGGGCTGGCACGTCTTCATATCAGTGAAATAACCTCAAGTACGGCGTAAAACCCTAATTAAACAAACAAACAAATTAATCAACGTTTCGTTAAAGGTTATAATCTACGTTTTCTATCATGCTATAACAATATTATCATGTTTTATTCATAACTCTGTTATTTGGCTTATTAAATTACCAATGTTCCTAGCACAATCACGCTGTCCTTACGTAGCACTGGAGGAACATTAATTTTTCAACAGAGCAAAACGCTACACATTTTATGGTTTTTATAAATGTGGCTTTTGATTGTTGGAGTACACCGCCGTCATATAAGTGAAATACCCCTGAATACGGTGCTGAACACCAACCAATCAATCATTTTATCGCACATGTGTAATATTCTTTTTATAAATGGAGGGGAAACAATTTGCATGCCTTCCCCGGGTTTAAGGATTAGCAGGGTTAACACTCTACCGATTGAGCTACACGTATAGGCCTACATGTACATTAATTGTTTGTTTGTTTGATTTGTGTTTAATGTCGCACTCAAGAGTATTTCACTTACATGACGACGGATTATCCACTTCTTATACTCCGTCTTAGTTAATACGGTGTAAAACCGGGAGGAAACCTCGTAAAAACCACCACTCGCTATAGCCGGAGTCACCTCATGCGACTCCCTCATATACCTGTGGTCGACTGGGGGCTCGAACCGTTACGGTACATTGGAGAAGGATCAGAAGTCAGACACGCTAACGACTAAGCTACGGCGCGGGCCGGCCTACATCATAGCTTGTCAGTTATTTTCTCTCACTGCCTTGATAACTAACTTAGAAACTACAGTAAACAGTTGCTAAATTTGTAAATTACGAAGTTTTCACGCGTAAAAAGTCTGATGTTTCTGAGGTACC
>JAUELC010259741.1:0-10364 GCA_031471745.1 Cryptochiton stelleri | reverse complement strand
CAGCATACTTGTCAGGGGGGGGGGGGGGATTGTTCTGTCATTAGGAAATCAGTGCTTCTCAAATAGGCAACCGTAAATTTCACAATTTCTCTAGATTTAAAAAGGTTGAATCCACTATTGGTCGGGTCCTCTTCCGCTGCCCGACAATTGCTTCGGCGAAAATTGCTACAATACACGACAATTTCTCGCGACAATTGCTCCGGCGACAATTAGTCCGACGACATTTGCTCCGGCGACATTTGTTCCGGCGACAATTGCTTCGGCAATAATGCTCTGACGACAATTGCTCCGGCGACAATGGCTCCGTCGACAATTGCTCCCATGAAAATTGTTGCCAGGGATAGTACCCAATACAATAGGAGCAATTGTCGCCGGGGCAATTGTAACCGGAGCAATTGTCGTCGGATCATTTGTCATCGGGGCAATTGTCGGGGAGCAATTGTTGCCGGAGCAAATGTCACCGGAGCAAATGTCACCGGAGCAATTTTCGTGGATTATCCTTTTCTCCCATTTCCAAATCGATATACCCTTTTCGGGATTCTCTTCAGGGATTCTCATGAAACCAAGGATTTCGCACATGCTTCGACACTCGATGCTTAGTGTCTCTTATTAAGTGCGGTATGACTAACAGTGATGTCTTGAATTTCTTCTACAGGTTCTTTTTATTTTTTTTTACAATAGCGAATATAACATTTCCAACTGAATGGGTGGAAAACAATAGTGCTTCTAATCCCTCCATACTATATCTCAGCCTGAACTAATACTGAGCTCACGTGAACGTATACATGTACGTGATTTCTTCATGGCTTATTGACAGCTTTATCCGCTTATATGTATTTTTGGAGTCGCAGAAATATAACTTAATTGTGCTAATGGACTTAGAAATAATTATCTACCTAATTGACTCTGTAAGATGTCCTTTTTATGTTTTTTTTCCCTCAGCCGTTTGTTGGGTTTTGTTTTTTTTTTTACAATTTTTGCAGTTTTCCTAGGCTTATGACTCATTTGCAATTTATTGGCTTGTAATCTGAAATACCAAACCTCTTTTATGAGTTTTCTTTTTATTATTATAATTGATATTAATTAATAATAGTCCTTCAACACAGATGCTGCGATTCACTGTTCTAGCTCTCCTGGCTGTGGGAGGTTTTGCCCGTCCAAGACACTCCGGATGATGGAGATTGGGATAGCTACAAGCTAGCCTTCCGAAAAGATTACACACCGATTTAAGAAGAAATCAGGTTTGTATAAATTGTATATATGAGTAAAATAACCATTATCACGGCTTGAAACCCCATTTAATCAATGAAACAATTGAATGCTTACATGCTCATTAATGCAGATTAGACCCAATGTTGCGGCGTTTACAGAGGTTACGTGTATGTCTATTCGCCACACACATCGAACTGCTTTATTGTTTTACTAATGCGGATTATTCATTTTTATTTGAAGAAAAAAAATATTTGAACAATATGCTTTACATTTCTCAGTTTTTATGAAAACGTAATTCAACTACTTATAATATGTTATGTTTGTTGTATTATAAGTAAATATTTTAGTATTTATAGACACAATCATTGGTGGGAATTAAGCCCAACGGACTTGATCAATTCCTTCTTGATCGTGTATCTTGAATGATAATAGTTAGTAAAAGCAAACAGTAAAATCGATAATCAATCATTGATCGATCCAGACAGGTGACCTATTACCAGAACAGAGCCCGCGTTTTACGTCAAAATGCCGAGGCCAAGGATGGAAAGCTTTCCTACACTCTTGGAACAAATCAATTTGCTGACATGGTAAGTAGTCCGATTGAAAAGTGCTACGTTACATATTAATAACATTTTAAGAAATAGTAAAAAACCGACAGCCTGACAAACCTCGTTGATTTTGTGATCTATGTCCATCTAGAAAAGAAAATTGTCAAGATATATCAGCGAGTGAATCAAAGCAAATCCAACATCAAACAGGCAATCATTTTTGACACGTCAATACCACAAATAAAAATTAAATGTTTTCCAGTAAATAGCTAAATGTACCAACTATAAATGATATCTAAATAATTTTAAACACATTTTAGACCAGCGACGAATTCGTAAAATTTATGAACGGATTCCGACCGGAAATGATATCTCCATCAGATAAAGTGTACATGCGCCCTAACAACGTCCACGATCTACCAGCGACTGTTGATTGGAGGACCAAGGGTTACGTCACACCAGTCAAATATCAGGTATATCTAACTTTCAGACGTCGAGGTTGTTCACATGATCATATACTATTTTTCTCTTTTTCATTGCTGTATTTCGTTGACGAGTCTGATGAAAACAGTTCTATATATTCATTGGATGTTGACTTTAAAAGATCATACTCATGGGAATTGTACATCGTGAAAAACTGTAAATGTCAGTTGTCAATATATTAGGCGCCTACTCTAGTTCGATTCTGGCCCGTGTTACACAATTTTCTGACAGCGATATTCTCACAACTAACTTTTTTTTGTATTCGTCGATGACGATGAGTATTAATATTGGAAAAGTTACCTCTTAGCATTCGCTCGACAGCTATACACAAACCAGTTTTAAAAACTATTATTTGATTTTTTAAGATATAAACACATGTTTGTATTCTCAATGTTTACACAAAAATATATTCCAGAATATTGTTTTCGGAATTATTAAAAAAATAAACACAATTGTTGGAAGTATCTTGAAGAAAACTACTGCAGTGCTTTACATAAATATATATTACCTGCGTATTTTCTTGGTGATAACGTTGTTGCGATAAACTGGTTGCACTGGTGCCAGTATAATTGGTGAAAAAAACCCCGGCTCAACCCACAGGAAACCACACTGACTACCGTGTGATACATCGGCAGAAGAACCCTGGTCATGCAAGCCAGAAGTCCCGGATTCGAATCCCGGTTTTGACTTCAATCGTTACGTTCTCGACATTGATAAAGCATATGAATGGTTGTTTTTTTTTACAGAAAGGCACGTGTCATTTCAACCAGGGAAATATTGGTGCCACTGATTATGGGTCTGTTGACACCGAGGAATACAGTGAGGCCGATTTAAAACCAGCTGTAGCCAGTGTGGGTCTAATTTCCGTGGCTATCGATGCCAGGTTTGAGTCATTCCACTTGTACAACAATGGAATCAAAGTAAGGTAGTTGGGTATGGGATGCACCAAGGAAAATAATATTGGCTAGTAGCAGACAGGTTGGATAATTTACCAAATTCTTAATGGCGGTACAAGTCTGGACTAAAAGGAGATAAACAGTCAGATTACAGTCAAAGTTAGACTGCTTCGAGAAGAGATAGGTACTTTATAATGGTTAAGAGTCATACGGATAATCAATAAAGGCTTTGAGATGAACAGGTGTCACCTTTTAGACAACTAGTCTAACTTAGTATCACACTAAATATAATATATTTTCTATAGACTACTTTATTCGGTGTTTGGTTTGTCTAAAAATACCAGCTTTAGTTCACGTTTTTCAAATTGAATCTCTTATAATCATCAGCTTTATGATTGTACTCGATTTCATTTCAGTTACACTTGATTATACTATTCCGAACTTTCAACGGCAACAGTCAAGCTTTAATCTTTGTGATTTATTGCTTTAATTTGTTCAGCTGGGGTTTATCATGGGGCATGTAGTGATATATCATGATGTCGAGAAACAGGACAAACCAGTGCGGTATCGCCACAGTGGCCAGTTTTCTACTAGTATAGAGGGAGTTACGAACCAAGGGAAATTTATGGTGATGCGTCAATGGCATCCGGCCGAGAGTTCAATGGATAAATAATGTCATAACAGTTAACTAAACAAATCCCTTTTGGAAAATCATTGAACTAAATGTACATAATGTGAGCATGTGAAAGACTATAAAAATAAATACCACGGATTTATAACCAAATAAAGTCTTAACTATTTTTTTTTGGTATGTTTGCATCGTTGTTCAATAAGGTAATCTTAAAGATATAACGGTGTTATGAAGTTAATGTTTCGACTGGCCATTGGTCGGTTCAATATAATTGGCTTGTTAATCCAATTAATTAATTACTCAAGGTTAAACAAATCAGTCATGTCTAACGTTTTCCAGCGTTTTTCGTCCGTTGGATAGGTCTTATTCTTCATTTCCTGCAGTGCCCATAAATGCTGCCTGGTGTTTTCATCGTCTGCTTCGAAACAGGATGGAGGGAGCTGGGGTCGCTCAACGTCCAGGTCAGTTGGGACCTCTAATTCTGTTAGTGTTTGCCAATGACGTATCGTCTATTACACAACATCCATCAGTTATGCCAACAGACGATATGCAAACAATCTTAAAATTCAAAGTTTTCCAACCCAACAATCGAACTTTTAAAAAGTTGACAGGGTACCCAAGTCACACTCATTTATCTCCCTTTACAACATTACTCACTTTTGATGGGAGGTCAAATGTTCAATGGGATTGACATGTCAACTCATTTCGTCTCTGAATGAACTTTTCCCAGCAGTACAGCACTATTGTTGTAATCAAGGTTCAATCATTCGTACTGATAAAATGTGGGGAAAACATTTTCTTGCTCGCCATAGTATGCCGGTCTGCCCTTCTCTATAAATCTGACGAGTCGAAGTGAATGGAAATCTGACAGTTCACATGTGTGGCTCACAGCTGAAACAGACAGCCTCGATCCATGAAGATGTAAGACAGTTTCAAACAGAAATGACTTCTTGGATTATCCCTGGCAGGTAACTTGTTGTAAGGGCTTTAAATGTATAAGGAATTTGCGACAAAGGTTACCGTTAGTGTTTTAAATGTTCCTATTAAATCGATTTTTTTTTATTAATGACCTAGAGGTTTCTAGTTTGTGGTTAATATGTTTTAAACTGGAACAGTTTTCTAAGCTTCTGTCTCAATTTGAATGAAATTTAAGACAATTTGCCTTATTTGTCATTTTAGATGTGTTTGATATACGATGGTTTTACAGCTTTCGTCAGATCAGCCAAAATGAAAGTGGTCATTACATATATTTGGGTATATTATCTGTGTAAGGACAGTGATGATGAAGTCAACAAAATCTCCAGACTGATCAATAATAGGAACACATGATGACCTGTAATGGTAGTACAACCCAAATTACAAAACCCAAACACTGATAATATAATAAATTGAAGAGAACAAAAATTCAGAATAAGACAAAAACAAAAAAGATATACATAAAAACAAACAAGGCTAAAAACACACTTTATAACAAAGTAAATTTATGTATACATCCAAAAAATATAAGTTTTATTAAAACACCAAATGAAGATTTAAAGTTTATAAGTCTGACTTTACTTATTGATTTTTATACCGTTATATGTTTATATTCACTGTCCTAAATAATTTACAGAAGTAAGTATTCAATCCAAAAGCTACCTCTATCTTCTATGGCTATTAATCCACTATGTGTTGAAATTCGGGAGAATTAGTTTATGTGAATATCAGTTTCACTAGATATTTTAATCTGCAAGGTCAAAATCATAGTCCTCGGCGATGATTCACCCTTCTGCCATTGTTTTTTATCTATGAAAAAAGTGCAAATACTGTATACAATATAAAGTAACGCCGTTGATCCTGCCTCGGAAAACATATTGTTTAAAAATCTGTTAAAATGAGTGAATATTACAGACAAATGTGTTTTTAATCAACTGGCATGAATTTAAGGAGGTTATAATATATACAGAAGATTAACCAAAATAGACATTATAACAAATTACTTTATTTTTTACTACTCCCGTCATTTGACGGGACGTATTCAGGTATGGGGTTGTTTGTCCGTCTGGCTGGTTGTCCGTCCGTTCACTTTTTGGTTTCCGGCCATTAACTTTAAAATCGATTATCGGATTCTAATCAAACTTGGTATGAATATTCCATGTGACAAGATGATACATGGGATTGAGTTTGGCATGTCCGCCTACATGTGGCGCCGGCTGTTAACTTGAAATCTGATTATCGGATTCTTATCAAACTTGGTAAACGTATCTATGTGGCAAGATGTCAGGGGTGAGTTTGGCGTTTGTACGCCTTGTCCGTCCGTCTACTTTTTTATTATTGCCGTTAACTTGAAAATCGACTATCGGACTATAATAAAGCTTGGTAGGAATATTCCAGGTGGCAATATGTCGCATGCGATTTACTTTGGAATACATTCAAGACTAGAATTAACTTAACCATTAACGCGAATGGAATACAAACTAAAACTCACCTTAAACGAAGCACGCATCGAGAAAGTCCGCGCTCTGACGCGTCTCAGTCGAGTTGAAATACAAACAAAATCGTTTTTGCAAACACGTGGTGACGAAAGTAGGCGCGTACACTATCAAGGCGTGACGCGCCAAATTTTATTGCATACGCGTCGACATATATTTATTACGCGATTTAGGAAGCCCTCTATGTTTGGCTCGTGCCATGCTCGACGCGAGCGAACACAAATCCGACGACCTGATTCTTTTCGGTACACGCAAGTGTTGCTAATTTCACGAATGAAGCAGCATAACAGACGCGTGCGAGTCGCTCTAACCGGCGCCTAAATTATTTGCTACGTCCGAATTCGGCGCGTTTTCGGTGCGTTTTAGGTGGCTCCTGACCTAAGGTTAGTTCTAGTCTGTACTGTAAAATAGAAGACGCTTATGTCACTATCAAATCAATCCACAGTAAAGCCTGCATGAACGATACAGCATGAACGTGTAATACAGCACGGTACAATACACGTTAGTTAACTTGTTTTGACATAGAAACATACACATTGAATTAGGTCATGATTAAATCATGTCCGAACAGTTTTTTCGACCTTCTTCTTAATTAACGATAAGCTATAAACTAATTATATTTAAGTGGTGCTTAGAATCAAAACTCATAGATGATTTCCACAGTAAACATTGTACATAATATGGTTCCAGGTAAGAATAACAGCTATCCTTTAAAATATTTATTAAATCTGAGCTGTCTTTTGTGAATTAATGTGTACTTAACTGTATCTGGAAAGAATTTGGTTAAACAAAATCGCATGCAGCTGTCAAGTAAACAGAAGGGAGTTTCATTTGAAGTTAAGTCAAATTGTTGTAATTTATTTGTGACAATGGTAATATCCTTATTCTATAATCGGGCCGTATTGGTAGGTGGAATGAAATGCAAACGCCCCCATTCTTTGAACATAGATAAGCTAAATTCAAGGTTTTACATTAAACGGGTATTTGATATTTAATTAGTGAAATAAGTATGCATGAATGGTATTAACGTATATACTGGTGGCCATATTGGTACGTGAAATGTGGTGGTAAGTAATCCAATATGTCATCTCAATAGAAGTAACCTGATTTCCAACTTTGAAGTTAAAGGGTCAACTTATTTCCAAGTTATGGTATCCACAACATTATATTTATATATGGGTGAATAGTCATATTATGCAATATAAGCCATCGGGAGGTGCGAAATTTGATGGATCACAATTCCATCCATCGTCTCATCTAGCTTCATTCCAAGATTGAACATAAATAGTGTAAGTGTTTCGGAGTTATAGTGTTCACAACATACATGAGGAAAATATGCAGTAACGGTCATATTGGCTTGCCGAATTTGGTGAAATGCAACCCCATCTATTGTATCCACAGAAGTGACAGTTATATTATGTTTCATTTCAGAATGTTTATGATGCTGTTTTAGTGACTGATAACCGTAATTCTTGACTTGATGAATTACTCGATAGTGCTCTATAGATCAGAATACATATTTGTAAATACAGACAATCCCA
The DNA here is from genome assembly GCA_031471745.1 of Cryptochiton stelleri. Lineage (NCBI taxonomy): Eukaryota > Metazoa > Mollusca > Polyplacophora > Chitonida > Mopaliidae > Cryptochiton > Cryptochiton stelleri. The sequence continues at coordinate 2,582 of JAUELC010259741.1, read as the reverse complement.
AGATGCACTGGATGACACGAACACTTACGTATTTGATGGTATCACCATGTAAGCTATTAACTATGTAGTTAAACCCCACCTCACCCACAAGGATGGCTAAAAGCATTACTACACAATTAAACGCAGGTTAATTGTTCATACTCGAAAAACGTTTGCAGGTACTTCGTAATATATTCACTAGCTTAGACTAATTATTTGAGATCATCAATGACAGTCTATTTAATCGGTCTGCAGCCAGGGCTAATTCACTTGCTCGCTTACCAAACAAATTTGAGTGTATTCCTTCATATAAATTAATCAACAGTCGCCTGTCCTAAAATAGAGAACTGTAAGATGTTTTTTTGTGATTGATTCCGTGTTGTGAGAAGATCGCTTTAATTGCGAATAGCGAGATGTTTCCGGTTCATAATGATAGTGAATACAGTATTCCAATTGAGGCTGTGTATATCGGTGGGAAGGGAATGTCTTGCCATAATGCTTAGCTATGCAATATGCAACTCAAATTAGTGGAAGAGCCACTTGAGAGACTGTTATGTGTTCATATAAAAGTACCCCATACGAAACATATCTAAGATGCCAAATTCTAAAAAAAAAAAGAGTCACTTGTCTATAAGAACAATAGCTAATTACGATCTAAGTGGACAGGCAGTCAGTAGACCTCGTCTATCTTCAACCGGATGTGGATAAGACGAGAATATGGCTCGCTTGTAATGACCGATTGGTGTTTTTTTGTAGTACTATCAACCTGAGCACGGGTTACTGAATATATTGTCAATATTTGCCCCAAACTGATTTAAAATTAAACAAAGACAACGGTTATCGTATGATCGATTCATCCCGAATGCAGTAAGAGGAGAAAACACATACAAAATAGTGATTAAGCCACGTGATTTGTACTCGAGTTTTTTAGGCAATTTTCGACGAACTGTAGGATGACTTCACTCTCTATGCTTCGATTGACCGCCGCTGTTCATCTAATAAAGCGTCTTAGTCAGAGAGAAACACGTTGAAGGGTTCGCTCATCGGACCGTTGAACATGTGGAATTATGACAGGATTGGTGCTAACAAATTCAGAGACAAGTATTTTGAAAATAAAAGGATCCACAGCAAAAATAGAAATTAAGTCACAGAGGAAGCTTGCGTTGAGGCTAAGAGCGATCAAACTCGAAACCGTACTGATGAAGCGTAAAACACCTCAGGAATAGTTATTCAAAACAGTATAAAACGTGTGCAGTGTTGAAGTAACTGGAGAAACATGGTGTCGAAAAAGTTTAGATCAGAGGAAGAATGAAGATACTAAGGGAAGAGAGGTAAACGGTATGGAATGTCAGAAAAGTACACACGCTTTACAACTCTTGTCACGGTAATCTCATTATGTTAAGCCTACATGTATAGCTATGTTTAAGTAAAATACAAGGAATATAGTTGATACAATTTAAATGAAACCGTATAAATACAGACCTTTCATTGAATCCGTGAAAACTAGAGGACGGAAAATGTATTACTCTGCTAATACGGAGTGTTACATAGGACTATAGCCAGGCTATCTTTCTACATGACATCATATGGATGATCCAATACAGTCGAGTCGGACTTACTGGGACATGATTAATTAATTTGCATCTGACAGAAGTTTGAGAGTATTTAATTTAACAATATTTCCATATGCTGACACTAAAAGGAGTTAAAATATTAAGTATTCAAAATTAACCTTTTTTCAGTTCCAATGCTTTTGTACCGCTTGTTTGTATGACCATGTATTACCATATATTAGCAAGTGGAGTTAACTGTGTATGGATCCGTCTAGTCGAGTCAAACATTCGCGGCTAGCTGCCTTTGTTAGTCTAATCTCGGACAGATTATCCACCCTCAACACTATACCCCAGCCCATGTTTGTTCTACAGAAACACCACAACTAAGCAACATGCATGATTACACATTCATTTTTTTAAATAAATGAATAGGACTACCGAAAATTCCTCTATCTAATATTTAAAAAGGTGCTCTTTCGCTTCCTTGTTCATTCATCTCACACTCACTATTTCTTCCTCTTTTAATTAATTGAAATCCCTGTGCCATGCAGTGTGGTCAATCTTTAGAAATATGTTCATATTTTTACGATAGATCTGTTTAATAGTTTTTCATTCATTTCATTTAATAGCAGGGCTCTGAGTCTCAATGAGTAAAATAGAGGCTAGTGATCAACCACTCTCCTAAATTTAGAATTAGGTGAGGTTTTTAATGTTGTCGTAGCTAAAATTGACAATATAATTAATCATGGAGGCGAGTAAGCCATCACTCTCCTTATTCTCATCTTAGGTGAGCCCAAGCCTTGAAGGCGAGTGCGAGTGGTTACATATCTCATTGAGTATTGTGGGGTTTTTTTACAATTTTTTCTACAGGTTTTCTTGAAGTATAGGCCAAGTTATATGAATAAGCCAGATAACAGTGTCGATGAAAATGCTGCATTCTGGGATTGCGGGTCGATTAACAAACCCACCAAGATCTTTTGTAGCATACAGAAACATGCAGGACAGGTCATGTGTAGTTGTCTTTAGGCGTTGGAAGCCTCCCAACTACGC
>JAUELC010259740.1:0-16592 GCA_031471745.1 Cryptochiton stelleri | reverse complement strand
CGAATTCTAACCCAGTGAAGACTGCGATTTTCTCTCAACATGAAGCACTGACACATGGACGCTAAAGTAGCATCTTCACGTGAATAACTTTCGATTACATGTATGCGTATTAGTCTTTTAATGGGATGAGTGAATTGTAAATGCTAGTTTTTTCTTTCGCAACTTAAGCAGCTTTCTGTTATCGAGTTTAAATTATGTGTAAAAGATCGATCAAATATAACATTAATCAGATTAAGTTACGTAATAGGTGCCCTGTAATATAATGACAAACTCTTTAGCGTGTTGTCTAATTATAAATTTCAACCTCTTCCATCACGTTATGAAGAATTCTATATCTTAAATATATACGCCCAAGAACAAACATTGGTATATAGATGATTTGAATGAGTCCAGCGCAATGTCGATGTGGGGAATAGCTGCGGGCTGACACGGTGGAACAGAGGTCCTTCTCACTATATACACTCGTCCCTGTTTATTCGCTTCTAAGGCGTGGGCCTTGTCTCATTTTGATGTAATCCATTTTGTATGCAGCTAACCCAGCCCAACTCAAAACTATCTAAACATGTTAAACTTAAGAATATTCTCAATGTAAAGGTCCACAAATCCGCAATAGTTTAATATACATGATTTTATTTATTTTTATGGAAAGCAAACACAATTTCCTTTCAACTAGATCACCGTGGTCTTCAAAACTATGAGAAATGTTATTTATGTTTTGTTTACAGGTTCTGTTAAAATTAATTCCAGGCATAGTAAAAGTAGAGACGATAATATACTACTTTAATCAGAGAGAGATATTTTTCATAATTGTTAAACGTTTTATGGATTTAATTAAACAGGTTCACATATAAATAATCTCAGCTAATCACCAGAGTTAGACTAATGTGTTATTATTTTGACAAATATCCCGTCAGTCCATCACCTGTTAGATGGTCAACTTAGATAATAGCCTGGAAACTACGAAGCAAAACATCAAATACTGTTTAATATACAAGACACATTCAATAAAAGAAACTAAAGAGGAACCAGTAAAATTTCTCATTGGAGTTTTTTTAACAACATATTAAGTCAAATTGGCAAGGAAAAAGGAAAGGCAAGGAAAAAATGTAGAATAGATTCACATACTTTAATTAGCCCATAGCACATTATATCTCTATATTTTCTTTGCTTTGCACTTATTATGTATTTATCAATTTTGCCCTGCCGTTACTTAATTAGTTTTTAGTCAATTTATTTGGGATAGAACAAGCTTAACTGAGCTTTAATCCCGCCATAATTGTATTTCGAAATCGATGTCTTACTAAAATGCTTATTATTTACTTATATAAGACCAGAAGTATATTAACTAGAAGTATGCAACGCCCCATTTACTCCAGCTCAACTGCATTGAAGCCAAATTCTTGTCGGCGTGTAAGAGTAGCGCCCTCAAGTGTACAGTGTACGAAGTTTGAAAATCGAAACTCGCCCGATGAATCATGGGAAACCTTGTTTAACCATTTATAATCTTTCTAGCTGACAAATGAATTTTTTCTTCAGTTTATTAATACATTTTTCCAGATAAAAATAAGATATTAAATGAGAAGCCCATGAATCACTTACAATGTTTTAATAGCGCCTATAATTGGCTATTAGTTAATTACCCATGATTAACCTTTTGATTCTGAGAATCAAACTGCGCAGAATGAATAAATAGAATATCTCCTGCGCAGCCTACGTCACTTGAAACGTTAATAGCTGGCTAAAAACCACAATGCTGTTTAACTGGTACAGTGGGCGTTGCACACTTCTGATAAATAGACTTCTGATAAGACTTGTACTGGTTTAATACATTTATGGTGAAATAAATATCAATGAATCAATCAAAAGTTACCGGCCCTGAGATTACATGCTTTATGGTAGCTTAACTTAGTACAAAATTCAGCTGTTCATTAAATTATGTAGTAATTTTCAACAATAAAACCATTGAATTATTGATGTCAAGGAGATACAGTTTTGTCTAGCACTTCACAAGAATCACTATTATAATTCAGCGATTCGTTTCCCACGAAAAAATAAAACCAAGACCTATGACTTAGACCTTCAGAATATATTACAGAACAATGAAATTACAAATCAACTTTGTTTTCACAAATATTGATAGAAATGTATGGTACCTGGAATCAACCTTCATTTTAACAGGATCAGATTCCATCGGGAGTGTTACCGTTTGGTTAAAATGTCTAACTTCCGATTTTTTTTTTTATAATTTTTTTTTTCACATAAGGGGCCAACATGCCTTGTTTTGTGTGCTATATTATCTAATTGACAGCTTTGTTCCCATACATGTCTTAACTATGTTTTTTCTTTGTTGTAGACAACCCGTGTGGGATATATTCAAGACAGTTTCTAGAAAAAGTGAGACGTTATATGAAAGGTCTACAAACTGGTTCGAAGTAGCTGCCAAAAGTATCAAGGTTGTAGCATACCTAATCATCTTTGTATGTATTTTAGCCAGTGCAATAGCCAGCAAGGGCAGTTTGTTACTAATGACCCATTCAATGGGCAATTCAGATCAGGTATGCTATATTTATATATTTATATATCTTACATTTTCTAATCAAGCAAATAATGTTTATGTAATAGGCAGTAAGAAATTAAAACCAATTTAAGAAGGATCTATATATGTCTTTAACTCCATTTGTCACCATCCTGCAGGTAAACAAACTATTGTAACCAAAATCAAGTTGAATAGAATTAAATTGAGAAATGTGAACTGACTAGAATTTATAAGAATGTCTCTACGCCCAGCCCCTTAACAATACCACCACCTCAAGAATGTCCAATTTATCCCATGAAATAAAGCCAATGCGTTTTAAATGCAGTAAGAGTTAAGGAATTGTGATGATTATTGCACACGTTTAAGTGTAGGTTATTTTAAAGAAGAGTCGAACATGGGATTTTTTAATAATTATTTTGATACTGCAAAAGTAATTTGTTACCTACAGAAGACATGACGACTCAACTGTGTGTTCCTATTAATCATCGGTATATTATATGGAATGCATACCCTTTTCATCTCAACCTAATGTTTCTTTTACATTGTATGATATATCTCTAAGCTCTTCTATTCTCCTTCATTTACAGGGCTGGGAATATAGGGACAGATGGGTTTATCTCTTGATATCAACCATATGCTTTCCCTACTTATTTACCTTTTTTGAAAGCCTGTTCAAGACCCTCTTTGGCAACAAGCCCACGCCGTCCGCAGGGAATGTCGTTTGGGTAAGTAACAAGACAAACTTTAACACAGTAATATTTCCAATAAACGTTATTTAATCATTGATAACTCTTCATCGCAAGCGCCTCTATGTCACGCTGGCTTTAGCAGATTTAAAGCGCTTAACTAACCCTTAGTAAACAGTTAGCTGCGATATGTTTAAACAATCCATGCATATTTGTCTGGGTGATAATTAACTTGCCAGACGGATAGAATTGATACTAGGCTTTGTGTTCAAGCAAATAAATTTAATGCCAATTTAAGGACGCATCAATCTTAATCACATTGTATATAGTGAACTAAAATCCACAGCAAATTAATAATTGTTACTTAGATATAAGAGTTTTGGTAGGCGTATCATCTAGTATTAACTTTATCATTGTAATATTATATTTTCAGATCCTGTTCGTAGAGACGATTCATTCCTTTGGACTGTGTTTATTTGTATTTCGAGTTTTACCCTGTCTGGACACAGTCAGGTGTTTATTGCTCATGAATGCATTTTGCGCAGTTCCCGCCATTTTGAGACTGTTCGCCACGAAGCGTTCTGAAGATCCCCGACGCAGAATGACGACGATAATACTTGACTTCTTCGCTGCACTCATGCAGTTATCAGCATTTGTCATAGTGTTGTTATCAATGAGGACAGACTGTTTGAAATCTTTTCCCAAAAATAGAGGCAATAGTTCAGATTTAAAGCTGGTATTCGGTGACACTGGACTTACAGCAGAGGCGCAAAAAATGGAAGAAAAGGAACCTTGGGAACAAACGTACCGATTATCTGACATGTCCTGGGAACTACCCGTCGCCATGATCATGATTTCGACCAACTGGTGGGAAAATTTCATAGACAAGGATTTTAGATTAGGATTTATTGAGATACCAATTAAACAATACAAGGATAGTCTACATCGCGTCAGAGTCAAGTCTTACATCTTAGCAAGTCTTTGGAAAATCGGCCTTACTTTCGGATTCGCTTTTCTACTTGTCCCAAACCTTAGCATGGCCCATGATGCTTTTTCTGGAATTTTCAGCTATACCAGACTGTTATATGCCAATGGTACTGTCACCCCTCCAGGATTACTTGCAGAGCAATATCCCCAAATCAAATTTATGAAACTCGAGGCTACAATATGTTCAGTTAGATCTTTAAATGTCTCTGGCAAACAGGCATTCGTGAATGAGACAGTATGTGAGGATATCTATAGCGACCCGTGGCTCCAGTGGTATACTTACATGCCACTGGTTATCCAGATTGCTTTCAGTGGCCTTTGTTACTACTTTGCCAGATTGGCCTGCAAACTGTGTATGCAGAGGTTTTCCTTCGCTGTTCCACTTTGCTTGGCTACACCTGTATCTGTTGGGATCATTATTGGGATGTGCCATCTTCGCCCCGAGGCAACTCAATTTTTAAACGGTTTCCTTAGTTGGGAGTGTACGGAGGGTGCTCTTAAGGAACGCTGGTTCATCTGGCATCTTGGGATTGGATTCGGTCTTTGGTGGGTGTCTCAACTCTGGGTCACTCGGTACATCTGGACCCCGAAAGCTCCCAGACTGGCCTTCACTGAACGGTACGTTCATACAACAATGCGCTATGGCATGTCTCCTAATATTGTTGGCACCAACAAAAAGCATATATTTAATGGTTATTTTTAAAATGGTTATAAGAAAAAAGTTAATGAACCTGCCATCAAATCCTTATATAAAAGTAATAAAATTCTAAGGAAGTTTGAATATTTCGTGTGTGCTATTTCACTCTTAAGAGATCGATGTACAAAAACAACCACCTTAATAACCTCACGTCCACAGGCTGTAAATAATCTTGAGAGCATTATTTTATTTCAAATACTAACAAAAGCACTAAGTGTTTATCAGTATGATTCCTGGATGCCGAAATCTCAAATTTCTACATATAGAACCAGATTTATTGCTATTAACTTGAAGCTGTGCTAATGTGTTTTTTATGTTTCTGTAGATTATTTCTGTTGCCGTTGTATTGTTCTGGCTTGATAGAACAGTCTTTATTGTTAAACCGACGACGAAATGACAAAGAGCGGATCCTAAAAGAAATGGCGTTCAGTGATGACGTATCTTTGGACAGTGGATCCACGGATACCATGAAGAAACAAGCGCAACAAATCGTACCCAAAATTTACGTCTGTGCAACAATGTGGCACGAAACGGAAAACGAAATGACCCAGCTCTTAAAATCTATCTTTCGGTAAATATTTTCTTTCATGTATTTATAACGCATTAAAACATCAGTTCTTCTACGGCTATTTGAACCTTCAGAACCACAGGTTCTCAGAACATAGAGCAATCTTTATTCAAAAGTTATAAACGGCAAAGACAGTTTTATTTCTGCACATTATGAACAGGTGTATTATCGCTGCATTATCATACAATAATTCTTAATGGGCACAAATACCAGAAAAAATGTATCTGTTAACTAAAATAAAATAAAAATTGTCACATCTACGCTACTATTCATTAATAACGATACCACATAATGCTTATGGAAGACACTTCTAAACTGAAGACTTTGGCTCATAACCGGTCAGCAATTTTCACACTACAGAAGGTATAGATTAAATCAATAGGAGACAAGCTATTGAAATCGTTTATTTATTGGAGAGAATGTGGACACTATTGGGAACGGTATTGAATTTGGCAGGTTGTGAAATGCTTTGTCTTATATTTCCACAGTATGGACATCGATCAAAGTGCTCGGCGAAATGCTCAGGACTATTTCAATGTGCAGGACCCGGACTATTACGAGTTTGAAGGTGAGGCAATAACAAATAAAAACCAGATGCAGCTTCGCCACGGATTGATGGATAGGTGTTTAACGCCATTTCCAAGGGTATTTCACTTATATGACGGCGATGTATTCCATCAGTAAACAGCGACACTAACACAACCATACAAATATGAAGCATTATTCTATGTTGGAAATTATTCCTCCAGTGCTACTGCGGCATGTTTGTCTTAATCAGTGAGGGCAATTTCACAACTGGCCGCTGTAGTTTTCGATTATCAGCTTCGGCTGTATCATAACGCAAGTTTATCAGAAGCTAATATTTCTAACAGAGTATGAATAATATACATGTAATATACATCAATTATTACGTTAATTTAAAATCCGATATATCTGGATACGGAAGTAGTGTGAAGTTTACTTCCAAGACGGATTAATTTTAGCATACAAGTGAACAAATTGTAACAAGTAAGGATGTCATAACCACATCTGTTTTACCGTTTGAATTTAAAACAAAATTGGACAAGGAGAAAATACTTAAAGACAGTAAACAAAACTCCGTTGTTAAAGATTGAGAACGACCAAGACCCCCATTTGAGAAAATAATCGGAGTTTCCTAAATTTGTTGAATAATTCAAACTAGGCATGAATAATTCACAGGCACCCAAGATTTATAGCGGATTATAGCGGATAAATTGAGATTTACAAATAATCTTTAAATACTCTATGGATTTTTGGTTCGCCCAACACTGTTTGCCGGATTCCACTTTAACTCTTCCCTGCCCTATAGACTGCAGGAGATTAATCCTCGAAGAAAACCATGGTTCATAGAATCTTTGACATGTCTTTATATTTGGTTACTCTCTCTGATTCCTTCAATACATCTAGTGAGATGTATCTCAAAAGCCAATTAATTAAACATAACTTTACTGCTCTCATTATTGTTTTTGAAATAACTTTTGGGTCGTTTAGTAAGTAACCATTAACAGTATTTTGGTCTAGGGGGTCGGCATTCACTGCTGGCAATTCGATGCCTGACTCTGAGGGCCATTGGTTCGACTTTCGTATGATGGTCACTGGCCAGCCTGCAATATTTTCTGAATAACTATTTTAATTAATGATATTCTAACAGTGAGAGCGCAATTAACGACAATACCAATATTATTTTGGTAAAACGGTTAAGCTTTATGACTTAGTTATTTGTTAAATAGAGATAATGTAACTAGTTTATCAAATAAACACAAAATTAAAATTAACAAGGGATAAAATGTTAGCGCACCACCATATTTTGTTGCATTTGGTTTGGTGAAAGTCAGGTTGAAAAGTGTCGCTCTTTAATGGGAATAACTGTTAATCCTGATTTCCACTTTAATTCAGCTCACATATTTATCGATGATGCTATGGGTTTTAACGAGAGTGACGAGTGGATGCCGAACATGTTCGTAAAGCAGTTAGTGGAAGTGATGGAGCGAGCAGCTTGGTGAGTAGACAGGGGATTTCACGTCTTATCTGGGCAGATCGTCTTTCGGGAAATCCTCTTGAGACCGGCCCTCTTAGCTAGGACACGTTTCCCTGCTCACATGCTCCTATGTTAGCAATGGAGTCGGATCTATTAATCCCCCAGGCAGTGTGATGCTAGTTATGTATCCGTCCAGTGTTTTACAGCCTTCTGGTAAAATCGGCCTGTGGGAAACCGGCTTCGCCAACGTTTACGAAATCTGGATAGTGTCCAGAACAATCAGAAAGCCCATTTCTGTCCCATCGGGTCTAGTTCTTGTTCAACTTCAAACATATGCCATAATGCGTTTTTTTGCCAAATCCGCTTTTGCGTCTGGTTACCTAGAAAACACCTAGAAAACTCAGGACGAATGATCCTGTATAGCTAATACAAAGAGATTACAGTAAGGCGGTCTAAATAGTGAACGCCCTAACATATATGAAGCTGTCTCACACGTATATAGGTCTATACTGCTTAGGCCAGAGGGGGGCTACAGAAAAGCCCTTAGAATCAAATCTTAGAGGTTTCGTCCTGGTTAATCTCTAGGATTATCCGGAATATCAGAGATATTTTGCCACTCGTCATACACGAACTGATTACATAACATATTGCTCAAACAATTGGCTGAGCGTGATTTAGATTGAAGGCGCTCCAATACCACCTGCCAGAGCTTAGAAACATTCTGTCAGAAAGATCCCATAAAAATCCCTCTAGAATGCAGCGGTTTCTTTATTTTTATTTCAAATGAAACGTATCATCCAAGTAAACCAATAAGACCATACAAGTGTGATTGTCTACGCTTTGATTAAAAGTGTCATAACGGCCAATGTATTATTAGGAAGAGATAATGCATCTGTTCCCGGGCTCGAGTCCCGGTGGAGGCAAGCACATGTTTGTCTCTGCATTCATAAAAATATATATCGAGAAACAAAAAGAAACAGGTCCTTGAGCTACATGGAATTCGCTTAAAGTAAAACTATATAAGTAAAGATTTTTGGGTTAATTCTGGTGTTTTGTCATATACACTATACCCTGTTATTTCATTCGTTTCTTATTATTTGGAACGGATATTTTGATAACTACATATCAATAGTTATTAGCTTCTCTCGAATAGGGGTTACCCAAAACAACTAGAGATTAAGATCCATTGAAAAAAGATGTCTCTGAGAGTTAATCTAGAACATGAGATGATTTATCGATTTTTTTATTAATCGTCATCTCTGTGCCAGTCTGATTATCTTTCGAAATATATAAGTTGAAAACAGATGATATACAATAGTCAGATTTATATTGATGAGAATAATTTTGTTTTAATTATTAAGTGACATCCACGAGAGTGAAGTTAACATGGCGCCTCCATCCCGGATCCCCACACCATACGGGGGTCGATTAATGTGGACTCTACCTGGTGGCAACCACCTATTCGCTCACATCAAAGACAGGAACAAGGTCCGACATAAGAAACGTTGGTCCCAGGTAAGAGCTTGCTTTTATAAAAAAAACTCGCTGGTAATTGAGTCAATGCATATTTACAACAAACATATAAAGAAACAATAAAGGCAAAATTAGATAAATACGTGCTTTATAGTCTATATGCAGCTCATCAAAGATACTTCTTCGTGGCCATCAACAGTCTGTGTCTGTGTCCCAAAACACATTAATTTCTTGAAATATGAGTTTCTTTACGAGGATGGTCTGAATGTAAAGTGCGAGGAGAGGCACTTAGTCTCAACTAGTAGTGCAGTATTTGTTACATTTCTCAAAGCCTCGTGGCCATCCGTGATCGTGTACTTTAAGGACAACTCTCCAGGTAGGATGAGGATGACCTCACTGTCCCCTTGGCTCGGGTGAAGAAGTCCAGATGGACATCAATCCATGTTGAGAAAATTTTGACGCTCATATGGGAAATTCGAACGGAAATTCCACTGGACTTGATATGAATGGGCTTTCCTTCTCTTATGAGATTAGCATCCTGTCGTGAACACATCAAGGCGTTAAGACCACTGTGTGCTGAGCTATTCCAAGAAAAACATGTCAACCAATAAAGCCGCAGTGAATGTCAATAACGCTAACATCACACCCTTGTAATAAGGCTTTGTTAACAGATTCATCTTCCTTGCCAAACCATCCTTGTTCACCTCTTGTTTGACGTGAAGTCCTTCTGTGTGTTGTTTTAATATAAAGAATATTCATAAAATTTGAAACGAGCCAGTGTAGCCTTGAAACATGACAGGCAGCTGTGGTCTTTGATACAGAATATTTCACTGTTCAGTTCATATCCCCTTGGCGACGCTCGGCGTCATTGGCATTATTAGACAACTTATTGGTAACAAATCTAAGCTTCTGTTGATCTTATATTCATTTACAATTAAATTGCTTGAAATGATTTAATATTGCTCTTTATGAATTAATACCGCTATAGTACTAAACAATTGTATCCTGGTTAATAGAGCTTTTTACTTAAAAACTATGTAAATGGCGTAAACAAAGAGTGAGCTTCCGAAAAGTTTATTTTGATGCGTGTCTGCAAACACTTGCATGTATCTCCAACTATTTCAGATTTCGTTGTTCTTTGTTAACTTCACGAATCCAAACTTTTGTAGTTCCATTGATATTTGATGTATCTTAAAACAGTATATACACTGTCTGTACCGGTCGCAGCTCCTCTTGTCTATTGTCCTAATCTTAAAAGATTCATTCGTTTCTCAGTATTAGGTGGGAAGTGATATTTTATTGAAATGGACCTTTTACTGATTATCGCATACTTGCTTTAATCAATATTGATTTTCCAGCAGGACAAATCACAAGATGGAATGAGAACTATCTTTGAATTTATTAGTCACTTAGTAATTCATTCGAAATTGTTTATGTTTACTCGAACTATTACTTAGGGAAAATAGTGTTATAACGGAATCGTCTTAGGGATAACTTTCTTCTGGCATACTACTTTGTCTGAAGAAATATAGATTTTGGTTTTTTGTATGATTGGGGTTTTACGCCGTACAAGAAATATAGAAATCTGCTAATAAAATAAAATAATTTTTTAAAATTGGTTTTGTAAAATAAATACCTTGAACCATTAAAAACAATTCTTAAAATCAATAAATCAATGATTTGATGATGTTTAGGTGATGTACATGTACTACTTGCTTGGTTACCGTTTGGTGGCTCAACAAGAAGAATCAATGCAGAATGGGAACGGGTCTTCAATCTCCATGGAGAAATCGGACAAATGGAAACTTAGTAATCACCACTTCACCCGTGGAACACTCTTCAAAAATGTCCCCGAAAAAGTCCTGATTCTGGTGAGTTGACCTTTGACGTCATTATCAATATATGTATTGACGTGGATTCAAAGAATGCGTTTAATCTAAAAACAACTTCAGTAGAGTACAAGGATACAACCTATAGCGTTACACAAATGCTGAAGTCCACTGTACAAAGGTACAGCTTCTAATTATAATTGACAGTACATTCCTTATGTGTCATTTTCGTTTTAATTTTAGTTAATGCCAAACATGTTAAAACTGATGAACATCTTAGCGTGTGAAAATTTAAAATGGCTTCTCCCTGTATATGTTAGATGAATCGAATGTTAAAAACTCGATGTGCTCAATAAAGCTTAACTGGCCATTGATATCTGCCACAGTTCAGTACAAAGCGGAAAAGGAAAGCGGTACGAGACAAATACAGGGCTAGTTAAAGCGGGTCATGTCCTCGGCTACAAGCCACTGTCTAAACATATCAGAGTTAAAGTCAAACACAATCTGAGTATTCTAACAAATCTCGACCTGAAAAACAACAGGACCTAGATTGGCTAAATCTGTCTAGATTAGCAGGGCTATTTGGTACGAGATATTTAAAGGTTAATTTCACTATACAAACCGTGTTGCTTTTATTCAATGCTTTGGAATAAAGTAAAATGGTTGTTAGAAATAACTTTTTGTTCCTTGTACACCAGAATGGTTGCTGAAAAATTAAAAGTGCATTTTGACTTGACCACATAATAGATTATGTATTAAAATGATCCAGATAAAATAGAAGATACAAACATACGATATAATATATTCGTTATTTATGTTTTTTAAATGTATTTTGCATTCGTCTTCCGGGGATTGAACCCGGGACCTTTGACTAGCTATGTAAAAATATATTCTAGAAAATAAGTTTTACGGCAGTTACAGCAGGTTTAAATAATTATAAAATACAATCTGTAAAAAAACAATCGGAAGGGATTATCAATAGTAATCTGTTTACAGAAATAAATAAACTGTTATTTATACAAAAATCTATTTAGCGAAGAAGTAATTTTAATTTGACTACTAGACAAATATTGTTTGATAGTGTTACACTTCAATAATCCGTTGTTTTCTAAAACTTGGTATTTTATCTTTTTTCGTCAAAGGCTGAAAACACGTATATCCTAGCCCTGGACGGTGACGTGGATTTCAAACCTGGTGCAGTACAGTTATTGGCGGACAGGATGAAGAAGAGTAAGAAAGTGGGCGCGGCATGCGGACGTATCCATCCTATTGGATCAGGTAAGAAGTTTATGTTTATGACGACCAATAGAAACAACTTGTTTCTTAATTATCACTAATCCGGGCATTTAATAGTTGCTTGAATCGCTTATTGTCTTATTGTTTAGAAAGCTTCAGGAAATGCAGTAAATTTCCACAACAATACTAAGACAAACGAATTGGGAATTATAACCCGGCAGGCTTTCAGTCTTTGTTTTCGGACTGTTTCCTTGTCTCTACTTATGACAACGATTTCAACAAAATTATCAAATTAAAATAGTAAAAATATAATTAAAAACTCCTACTGAACGTGTTTTCTTCTTCTAATTAACAGGTCCCATGGTCTGGTACCAGTGTTTTGAGTATGCTGTTGGTCATTGGCTCCAGAAGGCCGCCGAACACATGTTGGGTTGTGTATTGTGTAGCCCTGGGTGTTTCTCTCTGTTCCGTGGTTCAGCTCTGATGGACGACAACGTGATGAGGACATACGCTACAAGATCAAACGAAGCTAGACATTACCTACAGTATGATCAAGGTTAGTGACACATTTTTAATAAACAAAAACTTATTAGATTTAAACAAAGATTTAGTTTTTACTAGCAGCTTCGAGATTTATTAAACAGCATTTGGCTCTCATTTTGATATTCGTTGGAATCAGATAGAAATGTTATGCTTAATAAGCTAATAAGTTGTCATTCACAGCACATCTTTATTTACTTAATGGCTTTCTAGACTTTCTACTTATAGAAAATATAAAAACCAACTGTTATCAAAAATATTCTTTCAGTTTTGTTTTGACTTAATAGTTTACATTGTCTTTCTCATATGCACTGTGTCAGAATAAGTTTAACATGCAGATTGTGTTACTGTTATTGAGGTTAAAACCAAGCTATAACAAGTTTCTTGATACCATAGAATATTGTATATCTGTCCTTAACGCCTTTTTTCTTTTGCTAAACAGGTGAAGATCGTTGGTTGAGTACTTTATTACTACAGCAGGGATACCGTGTGGAGTATTGTGCTGCCTCAGACGCCATGACCCACGCCCCAGAGCGATTTGTCGAGTTCTTTAACCAAAGACGTAGATGGATTCCCTCGACACTGGCTAACATCATGGATCTGCTTCAGAGTTACAGATCTACCGTGAAAATCAACGACAACATCTCTTACTTATACATGGCTTACCAGGGGGCCCTTATGCTTTCCACAGTCCTCGGTCCTGCTACTGTTTTGCTTATGATGGCTGGTGCTTACAACGCCGTGATGAGTATCAGCTTGTGGCAATCCTACCTTCTCTCAGTTGGCCCCGCGGTTCTCTTCCTTATTCTGTGCTTCTTAACCAAAGGCGAAATACAATTGACTATAGCTGCCATACTCAGTGCCGTGTATTCGCTGCTTATGATGGCAGTCATTGTAGGAACTATGGTTCAGATAGCAGAAGATACAATTGTCAGTCCCAACGCTATTTTCTTGTTAATGCTGCTATTCATATTTATCGTGTCCGCTTGCTTCCATCCCCAAGAGTTTATTTGTTTGATACCTGGAGCTCTCTACTTTCTCTGTATCCCATCAGGTTACGTTCTCCTGATCGTATATGCCATGTGTAACCTGCATGTGGTATCTTGGGGGACAAGAGAAATGACAGCGGTGAAAGTAGATCCTGAAAGGGAGAAAAAGCGACAGCAAAACCAACAAAGTGGTTTAATGGCGTGGCTAGGCAGGAACGAAGACCACGAGGCTTGTTGTGGTATTGTTGGATTCTTTAGGCGTCTCTGTGGGAACCGCTCACAGGTTAACAACGAATTTCTGCGCCAAGTTATGGAGAAACTAGATCGAGTTGAACAAGGTGTCCGATCTGTAGGCTCTGGAGCCTCTACTGTTAATGGAAGGAGAAGATCGTCATCTCGTCGTTCATCATCTAGACGTTCAAGACGATCAAATATAGAAGACATTGAAGAGGAAGATGATGGAGGTCATAGAGATGACGATTCAGAAACAACCAGTTCCAGTGAGGAAGATCGGTCACACCATGAAGAGGAAATTGACGACTTGGTCAACCCAAAATGGCTGGATGATACAGGTCTCGGACATGGAGAAGTTCAATACTTACCAGAGAAGGAAATCGATTTCTGGCAGAAGTTCATTAACAAGTACCTCTACCCAATTCCGCCTGATAGCATTCACCAGGCCAAGATATTAGCCGACCTGAAGTCTATGAGAAACAACGTAGCTTTTGCGTTTTTTATGATGAACGCTTTCTGGATGATTATTATCTTCATGTTGCAGAGTGTAAAGCATAAAGTTAGTATTCCCATTCCACGCTTCAATGGTGGCGATCCTCTCCCCATCGAACCACTCGGTCTCATATTCCTGGTTTTCTTCGCTTTTATTCTGATCCTACAGTTTTGTGCTATGTTGCGCCATCGATATGGTACTTTGCTCCACATCCTGGCTTCGACAGAGATCCGGTGTTGTAGAAAGCGTTACGACCCAAGGAAACATATTCGAGAAGCGGTTGAATATGCTAGGGTTTTACAACGTCTACCAGGTTATGACGAAGAACCAGAATCCACGGACCAGGAGACGCTTAACCTTGGCAAGAGTAACGTTCCACAGAACAACCTTCGAATGGGTGATAATTACATGCAATCCAACGGCAATTTCCCTCCTATGTTTGATAATGGTTACCTTCCTGACGGTAGTTCTTCGCCAATACCTGCCATGTTTGACAACCCTGCTTACAACCACTCTACACCGTCTATGCCAGAGGCCGTAAGACAAGCTAGCGACCCTGCTCCGGCAGTTTCTCGACGCAATCGACACCGACACGGCGGTATGACGGAGAAAAATAACACGTTACGAAGGGCGTTTGTCCGCCGTTACACCAAGCTAATGAGAGAACACTCAGCTGATGTACCATCAGAGGGAGCAGCCAATTCAAATTACATGAATTCAGACATCGGAAACAGTTCTCCTCCACGTAGAACTCGATCTCTATCAAGGAAAAGGGGAGAAAATGCCCCAGATTTAATGTCTCGGTTTAATAAATTAAATAGGTGATGATAAGTCAAACTTGGCAATAAATACGCTGTTGATAAAGCAGTAGTCGTGCCGATTAGCTCCAGCCATTCGCTTAAAATTAAAAGAAATAGGACAATGTGATTGGACATCCCGTCGTCCAGAGCACAGAAACCACAATAAGATCTGAAGAAAAGTTACGGCCCCGTAAGATGTTTTGGCCCTGTAAAGATTGTGATAAATGAATCGAAAAGAGCTAAAATAATTCTCTTCCCCGTTCTACATGAACGGTATTCTTGTCTCCTACCTATTGTCTTTCCTGTCACAAAGCCTTGTTTTCGTCAGTAGTTTTCATGTCGAAACAGTGTGTAACCAACCCAACTCTTCCTATTTATTATTCTTTACTCCAGGACATTCATCGCTTCTATGATATTTGCTATACATAACTGTTACTGAAGAAAACCAATTTACGGGGACAGGAGAGTTGTCCTTTCTATCTTTATCTGTAAACCTACTATAAAGCAGTCTATTGTGGGAGGGTGTCGAGTACCAAATAATTGCTCAAAGTTAACTGGATGATATCGGAACCGTTTCGTTATTTGTATATAATTACTTTTGCTGCATGTATAAAAGGTTCTTTGGGGGACCTGTATAACATATCTGCTAACTAAGGAGAAAGCAAGACACACGTCTCTGTAATATTTGGCGCATAATTTGTTAAATGCCGTGCTAAATGATCTACTGAGAAGTTTAGCGGTACAAACCGAAGTTAAATGGATTGAAAGAAGAACAACGCCCTCTCTGGTGCACGAAGGGCACCTATCAACCTTCACGAAGGGAGGTAATCTGTCTTACAAAAGCTGTATATTAACAGCTGTATTTTGTAACTTGTATTTGTATAAACTATTTTATATCGTATTTTATGGCAAGATTTATTGTTACTGCTTCCACTATAAGCACTGTGATTGACCGAAAGTCTTCCGTATATGGATTACACAAAAAATCGCTTCCAAAAACCATGCAAATATATAACATGCAGAGGAGACCCACCCGGATTTATAGTCTTGCATATTTTACAGAATTATTACAGTTTAAAAAAAATATATCGCTGCATTTTGATAAACGTGTTAAATTGTATAAACTATAAATGACCTGTCTCCAACAAAAATCTCCTGCCTCATAAGTAAGGTGCAAATATTTAAAAGGTGTGTCCATCGATATACACAGTTCTTCAAAATCATTACCAGCATGAAATCAAACAGCACTTGTTAAAATAATGACGTTACATCTCATAACATTGAGTTTTTAAAACATATTATAGCCCTTAAACATTTTGTAAAATAACGTTGTAATAATTTTATACTAATTAATATTATTTTGTATAAAAATGTGATACTGTCAAATAAATCTAGACTAATGTTGCATGGGGAAATTGTGTTTGGTTTGATTTCGTTCCCTCTGTAAGCAGTTGGCATCTTTATAGATCGTGTGGTCAGTGTTTTCTGGTGTTAACGTTTCCTGTATTATGTAGTCTTTGTTTGT
>JAUELC010259629.1:0-10364 GCA_031471745.1 Cryptochiton stelleri | reverse complement strand
GGGATGGCTGGTATTTATGCCAGAGCTTGTTCTCGATCTCTGAGAAGGCAAGTCTCGCGGGAACAGAATGGGTACCATGGTAAACACGGCCAAAAATCTAGCAACTTCACAAATTCTACACAACACCCAGTAGGCTAATTCAACTTAACATGACTTTGGTGATATTCTTATCTGCACTGTTTACTTTAGCTGAAACCAAATATCCGAGCCGCAGAAAAGTTTCCCCAAGGAATCACACTTTTTTGTAAATGTACACGAACTATTGCATCGGTAAATTGGTTAATGCAGGGGAAAGAGTTTCCTATAATCTCAAATATTGCACGAACGCACGACATCATGACAAAAAAAATGTTCCAACACAGATTATGTAGTCCCATGAAGCTGCGAGAAAACAAGTGCGATCGTACTAAATTGGGCGGAAACATAGAATTTATGTACACACTCATATTGCATCAATTATATATGACCAGAATTCCACTACATTCACATGAAATGGAACACCGTCAATCTATGCGTTACAGTCCAAATTTTGTGGGGTTTGGAGACAAAACTAAGTTTATTTGATTGGGGTTTTACGCCGTACTTCAGGTTATTTCACTCATATGACGGCGTCCCAGCCCATTGGGTGAAGTAAACCACCCCCGCCGCAACTGGTAACACACAATGACAAGATACAAGACAACCACAGGACATAACAGGACAGGACAGCACAACATATCGGCTCCGTGTTGCCCTTTAGTTCTGAGAGCACCATGGCAACATAAAGCTTCCTCCAACTGCCTGCGAGACGAAATAAAAGAAGCCGTTGCATTTTGTAGCGTTAGTCTAAGAAGAACAAGAACGAGGATAACAACGACGCTCGGCGTACACCCTTGGCGTAATGGTGTACTGCAGAGTGTTGTTACGATACAATCGCAAGGAATAAAATCTTTTGAAATTATACAGTTTGGATTTGCAACAAAATCGTAAGAGACCTCAAAGGTCTGTGATGACTAAAGACAAAATCTTATGATACTGACGTTGTACGACGCGGTTGGAACTTCTTTGCGTCGAAATTCGATATTTTGTTGATGACGTAGAAGCTTAAATATGTAGCTGAACAAGGTGCTAGTTAAATGGGAGGGTCGAGGAGCAATAGAAATTGTCTTTCCAGACTAATTTCATGGAGGTCTAGTGTTCCGTGCAAGATAAGTTGTAACAACAGTTGCACGAAGCTCCTATATATTTGACAGTCTTAAATGAAATGATGTTCATCTGCACTTCTTACCATTTCTATAGATTTTATATTTACAACTACGTAAATAGCGTAAATAGTCCTATATCGTGCATGGTAAAATACGACAGAACCAATGTGTTTGTCCAACAGTTGCAACAGATGGCAACGTCTCCATTGCATTGCAGTGTCTAAAATTTCAATCTGTTTAGTCTGGTATTGGTTGTATAAATAAATACTATATCAATTTGTTTCTCCTTCAAATGATTTTCCATGTTATATGTGTCAACATGATAGACGGCTTAATAAGATCCTCTGCTTTTGGTTTGTTTGTTTGTTTGATTGGGGTTTAACGCCGTATTTGAGGATATTTCTCTTATATGACGGGGTGTCAGTCCAATGGGTGAAGGAAACAACCACCGACGCCACTGGCAACAAACAATGACAAGATACAAGACAATCACAGAACATAACAGGACACGACAACAGCTTCTTGTTTCCCCTTCGCTTCGAGGGCACCAGGGCAACACGAAGCTCCCTCCAACCGCCCCGCTCGCCTCTGCTTTTGTACAGTGGCCGTATTGTATAAATGACAAAGTGTCTTTATGTATTCAAGATATTCAGTTGAAGCGCAATCCAATAAGCATTTTTTTAACCGTTTCAATAAACCAGCTGTCATCTCAAACAGCGATATGGTATAAAATTGGTAACTTTCAATTCATCAGTTGATTTTAAAGAAACGCAATATTTTTTTCTGTAGCAAGAAGCCGATTCAAGGTAAACCCGGGCGAAATAATTTAACTCACATCAGGCGGTGA
This sequence comes from Cryptochiton stelleri, assembly GCA_031471745.1. NCBI lineage: Eukaryota > Metazoa > Mollusca > Polyplacophora > Chitonida > Mopaliidae > Cryptochiton > Cryptochiton stelleri. The sequence goes on along the minus strand of JAUELC010259629.1, from coordinate 8,333 downwards.
AAGTTTTTAGGGACAGTATTTTCTTTCTTTGTCAAGAAGGAGGTATAACTCGCACAAAACAATGCCCATCTTATTGTGATATTGAATCTAAATTTCATTGTCCAAAATGTAGCTGAGATCGCTTCTTCGGGCTCCGTCGTTTTAAAAGCTTCCGGTGACTAGGCGGCCCCTGGACCTTCGCCTGTTTGCCTGCATGGAAATATGCACTCCAGTAAAAAAAACAAATTCCGCACGCCCGTGAATGTAGGCCCCATGCAAACTGGCCTACCTAGGCCCCTCCTCCTCTCTGTTCTGGTCTGATGCCAATCATTAACAACTGACAAGACAAAGACTGATTAATCACGGATATACCACTTACTAAACATTGATTTCTAATTTGATATATGTAGCGAACTAATTTTCCCTAACATTTAGCAATGTAAAATATTTATTATACACTGACACGTACGACTTGTATTACAGAATAGCAATGTTAATGTTTAATGAGCGATAGCACATACTAAATATTGACATCAAATTTGGAATACGTAGCAAACTATGTCATGTGCTAAGCCTGTGTCGTCTTCGTTGTGGTTGCCGTTAAGGTTGGTTTATTCAGCTATTGTGCTGTCACGCTGTCATATGAGTAAAATAACCGTTGCTCCTGAAGCACAACTTGAAACCCCAAGCAAACAAACACCATCCCAAGCAAACCTATCAATTTAATACCACGTACATAGTAAGCTGTCAAGAACAACAACAGTATCGATAAGTAAAATAAATATTTTCTCCAGATATGAATCACACAATTAATGATCCATTATATGCAGACGACGGGAACAGAATGTTTCGACCTTTTGTGAAGAAAAGGCGGTAGAAATAGCACAAATTTAGATCATTTTTATCATGATACTCAATGTTAATTTCATTACTTTAAACAGTTCAGATGGCTTCTCCGTGCCCCCTAATGTTGGTGCTGCCCCTATGCGGCCGTTGACCCTCGCCTATTGGGCTATGCCAATGTTTGTATTACAGAATTGCAATATCTTATTTGGCATATGTAGCGAACTAATTATCTCGAACGCTTTGCAATGTAAAATATATCTTATATATTGACTTGGATGATTTGCATGACAGAGCTGCCATATATCTTTGTTTACATTGAGCGATATCACTTACTAAATATTGATATCTTATTCGAAATTTGTGTTGTATAGTATATGTAATATCCAGTCTAGTAACTATTGCATTATCATGTTTGATTTGTATCACAGAATTATAATATTACTGTATCATGAGCGATTTCAAATACTAAACAGTGATGTCAAATTTGGAATATGTAGCAGATTGATGTCCCCGGTCATTTTTCCTGTGTTGTATATTCCGTGTATTATCGAATCTTATCTCTGTTTTATTATCACATTTGGTTTTTTATTTCAGAATTATAATATCATTGGTTGGTTAGAGCAATCACTTACTGAACATGGGTATATTTTTTCGGAACATATTATAACAGCTGTGTAAATGTATTACAAAATCCGCGCTCTATTACATTATCAGGTTTGATCATGTACCAGCAAGGAGACTCTATAGTAGGCATCGCTTACTGTTTTACACGAGGCTATTTGCCAGCCACGGACTGTCTAATCTGTACGCTTTATGTAAACTAATGAAGCAGCTAGATTTTTTTTTTCCCATTTGAATTCCCAGACGGATTGAATTCAATTAGCTGGTCGGAATAGTCCGACAATAACACGCAACAATGCAATCAGGTTCGGTCCATATTTGAATTACCCTCAATGCACCAGGGGGCCATGATATTTTGTCTAAAACAGAGGGGTTTTAGTCTATGGTGCACCGGTATGTAACCTGTCATTATTGCTCCATGTGTTATCATTCCCATTATTGCAAAAAGTGACAAGATAGAATTTATGTTACTGCACATGCTGGGTCATATTTTGCGAAAATAATCAATACGGTCGTAGTTTATGATACAATGGTTCACAACTGTTTATCATTAATGCGTGTGGTAGAATTAATATTGTTAAATACTCTAAATTGATGGCCAAATCTTTCTTCAAAATTGGACATAAATTTTAAGCAGAGCACTGTTGCTATAAATTACCCATTTTAGAATGTTCTCGTCTGTATTGTATGTAGCAAAATATAAGATTAACGGATCAGATCCATTGTTGGTTCTGATGGCCATTAATTGTATTAACGGCCATAAAATACGATAGGATTTTCAGTCAGAGTTTTTTCTTCTGATTTCTATAAAAACAGTGAACCGTACACCGTATATTCAGATAACTGACCGCAGATTACCAATCGAACATGAGCGGGATACAACGGCTTAGAAAATAACGCTTCGTCATGATTACGTTTACACTGGTACAGCGATCAGATAACATCGACAAGAGGTTTAACTTCAATTCATAATTTGTGAGACTATGCTCAAAAAGTAAATCTTTATACACCTAGTCATTCGTCCAATAAGGAAATTAAATATCTACGTCGTCGCGCGTGACTGTTTTGGGGGTTTATTAAAGCTGTACTTAAGGTTGTTCACTCGTATGCCGATGTGTTAGCCCAATAGGTGAAGGAAACCAAACTTGAAGAACACAGGCAAGGACATGATTCATTGACAAGATTCAAGACAGTCATTGCAAGCATTACATGGTGCAAGACCGGAATCAACAGTGCAAGACACCTCACACAAATCGGGCTATTGATGCCTCTTAGATCGAGGAGCACCAGGGCAACAGGTTTGTTTGATTGTTTGATTTGGGATTTTACACCGTACTTACGGTTATTTCACTCATATGACGGCGTGCAAGCCCAATGGGCGAAGTAAACCACCCCGACAACACTGGCAACAAACAATGAAAAGATACAAGACAATCACAGGACATAAAAGGACGCCACAACAGCTTCAGAGAGCACCTGGCCAACACGAAGCTCTCTCCAACCGCCCGCACCAGGGCAACAAGAACATCCCACTAATCACCAGCTTGTCGAGTAAAGACACGTCAGTAGCGCGTTCTTCCGTTCATTCATATATTCAGTTAGTCGCCTCTTAATTTGCATTCATGCATGCATTCATTCGTTCGTGTCTTCTTGTATTCGCCCATTCGTGTATTTCTCACACATGCATCTGTTCCATAATAACTGTTAATTCTTTCATCATTTAAGCATTATTCATTCATATATCAAGTCGTTCAGTCCACATCATCATTCATATCCTCATTAAATGAACGAAGTGGTTGTCTTTCATTCATCCATTCATTGATTCATTTATTCGTATCACGTATGTGCGCTTATTTGTCCTATCAATCGCTCCATGTGGTCTTCGTTCGTTATAAATGTTTCGTTCATCTAATAAATAGTCGTGCAGTTAGTGGACAGTCCATTAATTCATTTACTCGGTCCTTCTGTATATCAGCCATTCACTTCAATGTATCAAATCCATCATTCCATCGATGCACTCACACGTTCGATAATTCGATCAGTCAATCAGTACAATCATATTCTTGTTATGCTGACAAACTGGATTGTGTAGATGAAAAACTGTTCCAATTGTTAGTATGACGGATTCAGAGGGCCGAACATTGATTGAATGATTGGGGTTTAACGAAGAGCTCAAGGGTATAATTTCACTTATATGACGGCGGTCTACTCCAACAGTAAAGAGCCACACTAACACAAACCAAAAAATGTTAAGTGTTTTACTCTGTTGGAAAATGTATGTTCCTTGTGTAAAGTAAAGACAGAATGACTACGCTTGAACATACTGCCTTTAGCCAGAGGGCGGCTTAACATTGAACTAATTCACCACAGAGATTTCATCGATTATGGAGGATTTGATTAACAATTAATGCATTAATCGTCAATTATGTTGGAAGGAAACATAATTCCATGCCACAATGAATCGGATGGTCGATTCATTGATTGATTGATTGTTTGATTGTAGATATCTAGCTTCGTTATTACATGTTTGCAGGATGTGCCAAAATTGACAAAATAACGCCTTGGTACAACTCCTGTTTGTTTGGGCTAGCTGAGAGAATTCATATTTACCTACCATGATGTAACCAACTGCAATATTGTCCAGATACGACAGATATCAGATCTCTTGCAATCGTTATTCTCGAGATGAATACAATGCCATTACTGGTAAAGATAATATGTGATATATATTGTTAAATTATAATTGATTGATAGATTGGTGTTTAACGCCGTAATCGACTTATATGACGGCGGTGTACCCCAACTAAATAACGACACCAGCACAAAATATAAAATGTGAAGCGTTTCCTCTGTTAAAATTTAGTGTTCCTCCAATGCTTAGTAAAGACGGCATGATTTTGCTCGGAACATGCTGCCCTTAGCCAGAGGGCTGTAAACAACCCAAGCTACTGTTACTGGGATAGGATGGTCTTCCATCATGCTGTATAGCTGATAAAAGTAGAAAATAATGGACTTACCGCAATGGTCCAGTTACTCCGGTTTGTTGTAGGATTTCCAGAAACTGCCGATTGAATATGAAAGCGATCGTAATCGGCAGACGACCATGTCATTCAGTACTCATCTGAACAGAACAGAAATAAAGAGACTCTTGAAAACAGTCTGGGTTTCAGGCAAGACGAGAAAACTCCATACTACACGTGACTCATAAATCTATGAAAGCCTGGATCAAGCATCATCCTCCTTAGAGAAAATTGACCAGGATCCTCCATACCACACGCAGTGAAAATAATCCGACACTGAATCTACTGCCGGCAATATGGTATTCCGCTCAGCGTCTTTCTGATTGAATTGGGGGTCGAGGTACAATTGAACCTACGCATCGGTCTCCCCTCTGTAATTGCCCCGAACGCCTTGAAACAGTAACTTCTGAATGTTACAGACTTAAGGTTGCCTGCTTACGTTACACGGCTATGCGTAATCTCATCTAAAGGCCCTCGTGCAATCTATTAATAATGTAATTCTATGGAAGGTGATAATGACCAATGTGGGAGATATTCGTCGATAGAAGCAAGAAGTCTTAACTGATAAACGTTAAATTAGGGATCAACTACGTATTGTTTTTTCGTCTCTAACTACAATACTAAGTTGATTTATTACAATAATCAATAAATCAATTAGTAAACAAAAGCGCCGTTAAGTTTTTCGATACAATGCAGGCTGAACGATGGCATAGTGGTTAGATTGACAGCCTCGTATTTGAAAGATTCAGAGTTTGCATCCCAATCGAAGCATTCAAGGATTAGTCAATTACTGGTTGGCCAGTTGTCAGTAAGCCAATGGATTAGGTCCGTGGTTCTTCCAAGTGCCTTTGGCCCTCTGGTTAAGGGCAGTATATTTGATGTTGTCAGTTGTGCCGGAACTTTATTTCCAACAGAGCATTTACAAATACCATTTCACCTTATGTGTTTAAGTGAAATGCCGTTGGGCACGGCGTTAAACACCAATCAATCGACGAACCCTGGGGTCTTCGGCACCGTTGTATATATTCCAGTGAGAAGATATTTTCCATTAATGCATTATCACGTGACATGGAGTCACTGTTGTCCCACCAGTGGAACATCTTTGAGGAGTACGGCGTTAAACTTCAAGCAAACAAAAAAATATACGTGGAACAAGTGAACAAGTGAAATCGCTAGTTTTCCTGCACTGAAACGCCATCGACAGTTTAATGTTACAGCATATGCAACTTGAGACATGCCAAGGCTTTATTAAACTTAATTACTTGAAAGCTTTTGCGTTACAGGATAAAAGATCCGATACGGTCTTATTTCGAAATAAATGTATAGATGGCGTTGTTGGCTTATACATATCTGCGGTTACATGGGTTGTCTTTTACCAAAAGTCTGTTAATACACATGTGGTTCTACCCATTCTAAACATTGTTTGTGAATCTACTATGAGATTTTACATTTACTACATGTAGGAACTATATTGTTTCCCATGGGCTGGAGCCAGCGGTCGTGGCCTAGTGGTTAGCGTGTTGGACTGTTGATCCTCCTTCGATGTACCGCACATGTTCAAGTCTCCCTTTGGACCGCACGTGTATAAAGGAGTCACACCAGGTGACTCCGGCTATCGCGGGGCAATTGCTCAAGTTATGTTTATTCTTGAATGTCCTTTGGAACGGTGATATTGAATTTCCGCCTTACATCGTAAAAGAGGAAGAAAACAAAAACAAAAAAAGTCTTATTCAAATTATAGACCGTATGCAGTTGTTCACAAAACTGCTACTAATGTTTTGGTATGATTCTAACTTTACCACTGAATACCACTTAATTTGAGATACTGTAAGTAAAATGTATGGTGGACTTTTATGACATATTATTTACTTATTTCTTGCATATAACAACCGCCCAAATGCCTCCAAATTCAATCCTGGCAAAACAGAAATAGTACAAAAAAACATGATAAAGTCACATACAACTGTCACACGACATGTTTATACATATTTACTTCTATGATGTTCAGTGACCTCACTAAACCCAATATGACATAACAATTCCATCATAAATTTTACTTGCAGTATCTCCATTAAACTGGAGCTCAGTGGAAACCAAAGAATCGCAACAAAAAAAAATGTAATTAAGTTTAACAACTTAATATGGTCTATAATTTGAATATGATTTTTATTTTATTTTTTTGTTTTCTTCTCCTTTAAATAAAAGTTTAATAACGGTCACTGTAAGGGCTATGAGCAGAGGGATATATGGCACCGTGGCCAGGTGCAAGCTTGTATTGCCGATCACTCGAACTAGGATGGGTTATCTCCTCCTTGTTTAACCAGTAATATGGCACAAGCGTGACAAGGTGGGGAATAATAAAGTGTCACGTTGTGACTCGCCTTGTCTCAAGAAAATGTGATAGACTCGGCTGCCCGTTTTAGTCCAACAAACACATCAGATCCTTCGCCAATTGACGTTACGGTTCTGTGTTGATCCTCGATCAATTTTGGAATGCTGAATAACTCGCAAATGGTGCGTAAGGTAATCTAATCGATCATCGTGGGTTACGCCATTATCGCCATACTGTCTGTAATCGTATATGTGATTGATTGGATAAGATATAGTTGACAAAATGTGTCAAACAAATCGAAACCACGTCTTTGATGTTAGTTTTATTCAACAATGAAACGAAAAATCAGAAATTCACCTACAGAGCGTTTCTATCAAAACACTCAAGAAGAGTTTCAATTGGAGAACTCTCTTTTGATCTTACCTGACAAATTTGCGCAGACTCTAAATTGCGTTTCAGTACATCCAATCATTTTCTCCCTTTAAAACTCGGTAGATGGCGCAATATGACTTTAGAGCAGCGAGTTTGTCAAAAATGTAATAGTAGTAACAGGCCGTATATATTTTAATGGGTTTTGTACATTCCCAGCTACTTCATTCGAAACAAATCCCAACACGGACTAAACAATTTGTTTATAAATTAAAACATTTATTTTAAGAAATCTGGCTAATTTCATCAGTAACATTATGATAGTTATAAAATAGTATAATATACGTTACCTGTCTGTCGTGTGGATTTTCTTGTATCTAAAAAATGAGACTTCTCGTAATCTGGACATCTGGCTAAGGGCAGCATGTTCCGAGCATAATCACCCAGACAGCATGGCCACATTGGGCTCATGTGGGGAAGGGCGGGCACATAGGCCCATATCACCCCCAGATCCCCCCTAACATTAATTAGTTATTTAGCCCTAGTCTATACTGATCCTGACTGATCTCATATGGGTCCCGGATCTTAAATCAGCTATAAAGCCCTAATTTGCCAGCCCCACTTTCTCCCAACTGGGACCCATAACCTATTAACGATACCCAGCCCTGAAACGTGCCTGGACTTTTCCCGCATCGGCCCCAAATCATACAAACGATACCCAGCCCTTAAACCTAAGTTCAGATTTTCCCCACATGAGCCGGATATCATATTGACGATATCCAGTCCTTAAATAATTACAAGGATGTTGCCCGCATGGGACCAATCTCATACAAAAGATATTTAGCCTTAAAATTATAACCCGGATTGTCCCCATATGGGTCCCATGTGATTCAAACGATGTACAGCCCTTAAACCTAAGTTCGGATTTTCCCCCACATGGGCCCGATGTCATATAAACGATATCCAACCCTGAAATAATTACCAGGATTTTGCCCACATGGGCACCATGTCATACAAATGATATCCAGCCCTTACAAAATAACCTGGACGTCTCCCATATGGGCGCCTCCCCATATCATATAAATTGTATCCAGCCCTGAATTACCAGGATTGTGCCCACATGGGCCCCGTAACATATAAACCGTATCCATCCCAAACCGAATTAC
>JAUELC010259518.1:0-10364 GCA_031471745.1 Cryptochiton stelleri | reverse complement strand
CATGGCCATTGTATACAAGAAACGATATTTTTTTAAAATTCAACACTTTATTGTGACATTTCACCTATGCGTTTCTTTTTTGACAGAGTATAAATAAAATTAAATAAATAACGCCGCAAAGGCATTAGTTGATAAAAAAAAAATAACAAATACACTATCCACACGGAGTACACTCACCTGGTCACATTATACTTGCACCGTCCACAAAAGCTGTTTTGATTGATATTACAGTTGATACAAGAAGTCTATTAACCAGTTCTAAGTGTGCAGCGCCCATTGTACCACTTTTCACGGCATCGAGGTATTTGGCTAGCTTTTAACGTTTCATGTGGCGTCATTCTTGTTCCAAATCGCCTATTTTCGGAAATTTCCCTCCCCTTCGATTTAACAGCTTTTGTGTATTGAATGGCCATATTTTCAGGCCATTTACGTCAAATTTGACGCTAGGGCAAAACTTGCATCTCGTGGATAATGGCGTACCCTATATGACATCAGATACATACCACACCAATACAAATCAAAATAGAGCCGATAACAGCAGAGAAAAGAGGAGAACAAAATTAATAGAACTATTTTTCATAACAATAGGTCCAATGAATCAATTACAACTGGAGGGTCAAGGGTCAGTGGCCTCGCTTTAGAATGTACTAACTCATTACATACAAGGTTAATAACTACAGTGAATTCAGTTTGACCGTTTTATGCAAATGATGTGACGTAGGCTGCGCAGGAGATATTATATTTATCCATCCGAAAATTAAAAAAATCACAAATATTTCCGAAATCAAATGGTGAATCATGGTTGATAAACAAATAGCTAAATGGGGCTATAAGCGCTATTAAAACCATCAAGATGCAAACGATTCACTGAATTCCCATTTAATGTCTTATTTTTATATATTTAATGCATAAAAAAAACTGAAGAAAAAAATCGTTTGTCAACTAGACAGGTTATAAATAGTTAGACAGGATTTCGCATGATTCAACAGGCGAGTTGCGAGTTTCAAGCTTCCTACACTGTACACCAGACGGCGCTACTCATAAGAACTGTCCTTAGAATTGCTTTAACGCCGTTGAGCTGGAGTAAATGGGGCGTTGAATACTTCTAGTTAATAGATTTATGTTAATACCAAATACACCAGCTCCCTCATCTGGTCACATTATACTGACACCGTCGACAAGAGCTGTTGTGATTGATATTACAGTTAATACCGAATTCAACAACCCCTTCATCTAGTCACATTACAGCAGAAGGGCTTCTTTCAATTTATATACACATAGCTGTAATCCTGGTGTTTTGATACCACCCTGACATTTGTCGTGTCTGACCATCTAACCTTGGTATATTGTGTAATATATCAGAGGCATAATCTACGTAACACATTTCGTTCTGTTAACAAGGTGTCCACCGTGTACACAAGCGCGTTGTGCCAGCGAACCTCTTTGATCACGCTGTTGTCATTACTCGTTATAGATTTCTGGATAATCAAATGCCTTGTTACATCATAATATTGTCCATAAGTCAGCTCCGGTTACCTCATATATTTCTGCCGACTAGTTTAGTAGCTGGCTGTATTAATTAGCGCCAATGGCTCCTATATGGATTAGCGTTCGTCTGAGGAAACAGTCTGTGGTTGACCAAGCTGTTATATAATTCATAATTAGTCAGAGTTAGGTAATAACTTTCCACTGCACGTGAAATAAGAATCACATGCTACGATAACCACAAAGCAAAGTAAACCTGCGCCAAACATTTTCACCATGCGACTAGAAAGTAAGGCTAAATTTGGATTGACGGATTTAATGTCGAATACTCTGCGACGCAGGCCTACATTGATCCCGCTGTGATAAAATTAACCCAACTAAAAGCGAGTAAAGGAAACGTATTCCAATTTTCGATTTGAGGAAACGGCAACATATAGCGCCAGGTCTAAGAGCAGATATTGTGTCATTTTATACTTAGACAGGGTCAAGTTAAGCCAACATGAAAAATAGTTTTTATTTTGACGTTATTGGCGTTAAGCACAATAGCTAGTCTACATATAATAATTTTGGATAGAGAATGACATCCACTAATACTACAATATACTCGTTGAAATCCGTCATGTAACACCAGAGCGCGTGGCTCCATTGAGACTAATTGAAAGTCGGCCAATCGAATGGTCAAGCATATTATGACGACATAGCAATACTCATGTTATCCGTGGTCAGGCCAAGGCTAGCACAGAGTTATACACACCTCAGTCCAAGGTGGCTTTATGTAATATATGACAGGTTCCATACATGAACTGCATTGATTGCTGTTCATGGACACAATCTTCATATCATCAAATTCAATATTATTTTCTTGTTCGTTACACCTGGAGACTGGATAAGGTGAGTGTCATACGTTTTGTTTTTTAGATTGCATTTGTCTTGATAACTATTACACCATGTAGAGAATAGACTATTGTAACAAATGACCAACATAGCGGTTAGCTGATTCCGGTATGGGGGCCTCTTGAGTGCATTAGCCTCACGTACAAGGCGTAATCATTTCTACCCCGTGACACAGTCAAAATCTTGGTCGATTTGTTGTTCTCTTTTACACCACTAACGTGGATACTAAACAAAGGTACAACTTCTCTGCTAATAATAATCCGAACGGAACGAAATCTGGCAGATATTAACGTTTGACTCCCACAAAGAGCTTAACTCACCATGGTTTTTAATTTGCCTTTGTTAAAAACATAAGCGGTGCGTGGAGGGGAGTTAATGGCGGGGGAGGGGGGGGCACCAGATTTGTTCTTGCTACAAAACAGTATCTTGTAACTCCAATCACGAATAAGATAAAAACGAACAAAGAACAATTTTGTATGTTTGGTAGGGATAACAAATCTAGAATTACCTTATTTTAGGCGCTATTTGTATGGATCCAACATTATTTAACAAACGCTGGCCGTTGGATGGAGCTTCGTCAGCTGTTCATGCTGCCCTGGGGCGCTAAGGGTCAACACGAAGCCGATCTGTTTGTGGCGTCTAGCGTTGTAAATTTTAACACTTTGCCTTATTGCACCATGTATTATTTCCTGTCATTGTCTTGTATGTTGTCATTGCTTGTTGCCGGTGGCGTCGAGGGTGGTTTCTTGTTTGGGAATTGTTTTGTTAATAAGTCCTTTTCCAGCTGAATCATACGCTCATTAAGGAACAAATCAAAGTGTATTGTTTTCTCATTCTGCAACTAACTCAGAGTATCTTCATATATTGCACGTTTTTATGACATTTTGCAATTTAAATAATACGACTGATCATTGCAAATAAAAAGACTACAATGACTGAGCCGCGTGGCAGTTAAAGCAGGTCAAGTTAATAATAATTAATAGACTAGAATTATGATTTAATAAAGTTCAGTTTTATATCAGATCTTTTTTTAATCAAGGGGCCGTGCATGGTTTGGTAAGTAACACACTGGCCTGCTGAACAACCTTCACTATAGCCCGAGGTACAGACACGATCCCCCTAGACTTCACTCCCCTCCCAGCAGGAACGAACATTTTCCACACAAATTCAAATACCTCACATAAGGGATACACCCTTCAGTAAGACGTTAAAGATTGTTTGATTGGTATTTAATGTCGTACTGTAATGACGACTTTGCATAGCGCGTGTTTGGTGGAAAACCGGAAAGAAACCTCGTCAAAACCACCCGGTGGTCTCAGCATTCACCAGTAAACTTCCTTTATTTACCAGGTTCGACAGGTGGCTTCAAACCTGTGCGGTACATTGAATGGGGTTCAGCAGGTCAATAGACAACCAACTGCGCGTGGACGCTTCCCCTGACGTCAAAGACAAATCAAATTAAATGAATTGAAATAACTATATTCTTGAACTATCTTATACTAATTATATAGGCCTATATTGTTCATACACTTCATTGACATTGACTTTTATAACAACTGTTGGAAATAAGAAATGTTTGACACCTTACAAATTATACTTCCGGACCTGCAAATTAACATTTATAACTGTATAACCGTTAAGTCAAAAACAGCGTGAGGCAAGTTTTTTCGTAACACACTATGGTGCTTTTTTTTTTTTTCTCATAACATTTGTGTCGCGTTATATAGAGAACCATGGTTGGTAACGCCAATACAACTTTGCGCACGATATCCAAGGTTATAAATGCAACTCATAAGGGCTATTGCATCGGCATCATGTAAATGTAAATTACTTTATGCAATACAGGACATTGTATTTTAAACTTCTACGAAGAGCTCAATTGTATTGCTTTTTACCCTATTAACCTCAACAATTAACAAGTCATGCTTACCTCGTGTCTTATGATGCAGTTCATGTACATTTTCTCGATTCAAGGTGGGTCCCGACGTGAAAATCTACTCCTCCCATTGTCACGCTTTCACCATATGTATTCAAACAAGGATGAGATAACACTCTTAGTTCGAGTTATCGGCAAAACAAGGTCGCATCTGGCCATGATGCCATATATTCCTCTGCACATAACCCGCATAGTGAAAGGCATTAAACTTTTTTTTAACGAAGTAAGGCAGAAATTTAATATCACCCCTCTATAACAGACAATCAAGAATACGCATAACGAGTCATTGCTCGAAAAGAAGGGCGTTTTTCTCTGCTGTTTATCATGATATTCCGGCAGGGGCGATACACTGTTTGAAAGTAGTACATGCATTTGATTTGTCTATTCGTTTCCGCTATTTCACTGTTCGCGAATGCTCTGTTTTGGAGACAATCGCATGGTTATACTGACAATTTAAAATTATTTATGCAAACTTAACTTTGACCATGTATAATTTTGTGTATAAAGCTTGGATGTTACAATGGCGTGTACATGTCAGGACAAAGACCTTGACACGGATACTGAAATAAGGACCAATAAAAGTGAATGTCATTTGCATTTTGTTTAATTTGGAAATAAGAGCCCATACTGAATACTGAAATTTAGCCACCAATAAATCATGATAGGTAAAAGGAATACTCTGTGTTTTTAGACCGTTGATAAAATGTCAACCAACGTTACAAGTAGATTAATCTTCAGTTCATAACTGTATATTTAAAAATCATAATATCTCAAACTTTAAGCTCTTTATTTTGTATTTCATAAAATCTTGAAATTGATTATTGATATTATTTGGAAGGTGGAACAATATAGAAAATTCCGCAACATTCTTTCTAGCCCTTGTTTGGATACTTACTTCCTGTACATTGTTTTTGCACACCTGGTGATATATGATAATCTTATAGAGTTTGTATTCCACCTCTGTGATAAAGGGGAGCTTACTGGTACCGCTTTCTTATACTGTAGTATAACAAAGAAAATATATCCATTACATCATGTTTGGCAATCATGTTTGGCAATCATGTTTGGCAATCACGATTTTCTAGGTTACTATTAAGCGAACAGTATTGAATGACCTCCGGAAATATTTGTTTTTGTGGATTTTCCTAACTCTAATGTTTGCGTGTTTGTGTGATGGACTTTGTAGTTTACATTCTACACATTAATTTGTCTGATAAACTTTTGTGCAAGAGGCCCCTGTGGCACTGTAGAAATAACATGTATTGGCTCTTGAACATGAAATAACGTTCAGTGAATTGATACATTTCCCAATTTAATAAAGATTTTAATATGGATGATTTTGTATGTTATAGATTGCTCTAGATGACTGAATGGCACGTGATGGATGATGACATCAATGGAAATAGCCAAGTATTTCACGACGAGTCTGACATAAGCGATATTTCAGGCCACCACCGTAAAGTTAAGCGAGTTGTTCCAGATAGTGAAAAAGATGAACGCTATTGGGAGAAACGAAAGCGCAACAACATCGCTGCCAAGCGATCTCGAGAGAACAAGAGAGTCGTGGAAATAAGCATCCGCCACAAAATGGCCATTTTAGAAGAGGAAAACAACTTACTAAAAAAAGAAATATCAACGATAAAAGCTAAGTTTGGAATCCCCCCTGACAGTGTGTTCCTCACTGATGAAGATCGGGAGAAATGCCGTGTGAAATACTTCACAAGTGATAAGGTATCCAGGGACGGTCCCCACTGTATGGATAGTCATCAGGCCCGGGATGAAGAGTCCTCCTCCCCTGGGTCATCAATCAGTGTCTGTATCTCTCCACGAACTATTACAAAGGCAGAGTTTTCTGGAAATACTGAAGGCTACTCCAGAGAAGAAGCTATCGATAGATCTTCACCCGACAGCTCCTTACACTTCCATAAGAAGAAAATCCCCCTTGGCAAGCGTCAGCAACGGATTCCGGGAGCCTTCCCTTTCCCACAGACGCTGTTCTATGGTAGTTCATACGGCGCTCAGCTCATGTGGGCCTCTGCTCGATGTCCAGGGCCCGTCGGAGGAATGCAGCAAATATATCAGGAATATGCTCTCAACAACGGCACGGGATCATCGCCTAACAATAACAACAACAACATAGTGATGCCCCAAAGTCAGTTTCCTCACTATGCACCTACACAGATCCCTACCAACACGAGACCTCAAGATTATTTCGTCTATCGACCAGGTGCTCCCGAACACACTTCTGAGTATGACGAGATGGGAGAGCCGACTGACCTTTCTGCTCCTAGAGAAAAATACCCCGAACACAGTCAATCTGTGAAAAGAGAAGATTCGACTGAAGTCCGGCATACCTACCATCAGGGCGCTCATTCGCGGGAGGAACCACAACAAGTTCAGGGAAACACTCCTCAGACAACTAAGCGACGGTACTCCCAGGAATATTCCAACGACAATCAAGGACATACTGGCATTGGTGTGCAAGATGTACGAGCTACAGGAACCGGGCATCAGGTGTCCGAAGTTCCCCACAATTACTCTGCCCCAACCACATGGCCTGAACAGCGGACTTCCGTAAATGTTGGCCAAACTGAGACCTTTAACTCTCAGCATCGACCCGATTATGGTTACTACGAACAAGGGACTGGTTATCAGGAACAGTCTACTAGAACTGAAAGTCCTTCTCAGCAACAACAACCTCAATCTGTTGGCGACAACGAACTGCTACGTAAAGAAAACGAGGACCTTAAAGTTGGCCTTCGTCAGCTCTTCACACAAGTATTTAAGATGAAAGATATAGTGCTACCGAATTGAAAAAAAAATGAAAAAAAAAAGTTTATATTTTAGTTAAGTCAGATGACAACCGGATGGTCTGTGTTAAATTTTATTAGCAACGCTCAATTCTCATTTTTCGTTTTCTTGCCTTTCACCTTTGTTCTATATGAAACTCTGCTGAAATTTGATGGTCGTGGGTCGAGTCGGATATACGACTTTAAAAAGGAGTTTTCATTTCGCTTGTTGCTGCCCTCTGGCTTAGGGCAATATGTTTTGATGTATGCTGCATGCTCCTCCCCTAACCCCCCCCCCCCCTACACACACACACACCCATACATTGCTTATGTGCATTTAAATTGACAATGAATTTAGATCCAACGAAAATTTTAAGTTTAGGAAAATAAGAAACCATAAAAAGAATTCCCTAAGTGCTATACAAGCCCTGTACTATAGTGTTTAGATATACGGACATGAGTATTACAGGAGGAGAACACTAAAACAATAAAGTCAGTCTAGAAAGATAGACCTTAAAAAGCAGTTTACAAATATAGTGTCTTGAGTATGTCTTATTCTTGTAACAGCCACATAATGCATTTACTTGTGTGGTGAAATGTACATGCTTATTATTCATAACATGAAATACTCACCAAAAATGACTACAATTGTTTATCAGTGTATTTACTTACATACCAGTTTTGTGACGAGTTTAAAGTCTATTTACTGAGGAATTAACCAGCAACATATTGAACCCAATCCTAGCCATTTCTTGGATGGGATTTAACTCACCCCCTGGCGACAAAACAAAATGACTACAAGAAAAGAAAACTGCTCGAAGCTTTTTCATGAGAAGACACAACCCTGAAATAAACCGACACAAAGGATACTACCTGCCTAATGCTTACGACAACATTATTAAACAATCGATTGATCCATTGACTGGTTTGCACACAGTAACTATAGTGCTAATGATACCTTGTCATGCATGTGGCCATGTTGTCACTAATGTATAAGTTTCAAGTTTACATGGATAACCTATTAAAATCGGAAAGATTATTATTCTTTTTTATTATTTTTTTTCTTCTTCACCCCAATTTTCTCGAAAACTGCTTATGTCAAAGATATGTTTGCTTTATTAAATACAACTCAGTATAAGCTTGAAACGATAACTCTTCCGTTTTCCGTTTGATCCGTTGCGTTATAATGAGGCCATATTGGATTACATAAGATGTCTTAAAATCTAAAACTAATTAACGGTTAAAGTTACATCTTTGTAATTTATAAAATGTTTAGTCCTAACTTGGCTTGATTAAATTTACAAAAATAATTTTCATAACTATAAAGTCAATAAAGATATGATTGGTCAAATTATGAATGAACGGTCAG
Source organism: Cryptochiton stelleri (assembly GCA_031471745.1). Lineage (NCBI taxonomy): Eukaryota > Metazoa > Mollusca > Polyplacophora > Chitonida > Mopaliidae > Cryptochiton > Cryptochiton stelleri. The sequence continues at coordinate 1,891 of JAUELC010259518.1, read as the reverse complement.
TGATTGAAATATTATTACCTTTGGTTATTGATATATTTCATGAAACGCATAATTGTATGGACAGTCCAAACATCTAATTTAATAAATATTATAGCTGTGACGTAATGTCCGGTTAAAGTTACAAAATGTGTCGTTTTCAATGGTCACGTGATCAAAAACCGCTTCATGTAGACTACTGAATCTTACATGGAATATAGTCCTGGACTAAAACGCACGACAATTATTGTCTACTGCCGGATAATATAACCCCATAAATGAGGACCCCAAACATAAAAAAAAAGTTTCATTTTTGCATTTCATTTTCTCTCCATATTTGATAAAGTTGCAATTATTTTTATTTTCAAGTATGACGATTTGTTTAAGTATAACCAAGTGCACTCATACTTACAGGCATAATTAAATTATTAGTCGATTAATAGGCCGCCAAAATAGGGGAGTGGAAATTTATAAATTTGTTTAAACATCATAAAGTCAAGAAGGATTCATTATATAGATTTGAATTTAATACTGAAGATTTCTTTTATGAAGACAATATAAGTTTGCAAAACTCATGCCATTTACTTAAGTGGTTTAAAAGTTGAGAAATCATAACTAAACTATTTTGAGCAGTGTACAAAACCCGTTTCTCAATATTATTGGACTGATTATTTGTATCCGTCAGAACGGCGTAGTGGTTAATGTACTAGTCTCTCAGGCAACAAGAAGCGGTTGTGTCGCCCTGTGATTGATTGTCTTGTATCTAGTCATTGTGTGTTGTCGGGGTGGTTTCCTTCACACATTGGGGTGACACGCCATCATATGAATGAAATAACCTTAAGTTCGGCGTAAACCCAAAACAAACAAACTTGTCTCTTAACCCTAAGATCACCGGATCGATCCCGGCTTCAGGCAACATTTTATTTAAATTTTGCTATTTTTTCCGATGTATTTTGTAGCGTTATGAGGTAAAAAGCTTGTAACGATACATCAGAAAGATTTGAAATCTATACTGAAGATTTTTTTGATGAAGGCGATATAAGTTTGCAAAACTCATGCCATTTACTTACGTAGTTTAAAGTTTAGATCTCATAACTAAACTATTTTGAGCAGTGTACAAAACACGTATCTCAATATTATTGAACCGATTATATGTATCTGTCAGAATGGCGTAGTGGTTAACGCTCTTGTCTCTTAACCCGAAGATCAATGGGAATCCACGAAAATTGCTCCGGCGACATTTGCTCTGACGACATTTACTCCGGCGACAAGTGCTCCGGCGACATTTGCTCCGGCGACATTTGGTCCGGCGACAATTGCTCCGGTGACAATTGATCCTGCTGTATTGGGTACCATGCCTGGCAACAATTGTCATCGGAGCAACTGTCGCCGAAGCATTTGTCGCGGGAACAATTGTTTTCGGAGCGATTGTCACTGGAGAAATTGTCGCCGGAGCAATTGTTGCCGGAGCAAATGTCGTCGGAGCAATTGTTACCGGAGGAATTGTCGGTTTTCGGAGCAATTGTCGCTGGAGCAAATGTCGCCAGAGCAATTTTCGGGTAGCGATCAATGGATCGATCCCAGCTTCAGGCAATTTTTTCTTCTTCTAATTTTGTTATTGTTCTGATGTAGCTTGTAGCGTTATGAGGTAATAAGCTTGGAACGATATATCAGAGAGACTTTAAATTAATACTGAAAATTTGTATTATGAAGGCAATATTAGTGTAAGAAAATTATGCTATTTTCGTAAATAGTTTAAAAGTTGTGAAATCAAATCTAAACACATGGAACAGTGTACGAAACCCGTATCTCAATATTATTGGACAAATTACACGCATCTATCAGAATAGCGTAGTGGTTAAATTTTTACATATATTTCAAATTTTATATTGCTAAGTGGATTTTGGAGTTATGA
>JAUELC010259198.1:0-10368 GCA_031471745.1 Cryptochiton stelleri | reverse complement strand
AAAGCCGCAGCGGATCTCACTGTAGCAAATAAATAGAAGAATTTAGCCCCTTATCTCATTCGGGCTGAGCCATTGCCAGTTTGTTTACGGAATGACCCGACCATATCCGAGTGGTTACGGAAACAGGGTTTTTTACTTACATTCAAAGTTAGATTGTTCGTTTCAGGTTTATCGTTTTAGGTTTATTGTGTCAGGTTTATCGTTATACGTTTTGCGTTAAAGGTTCAAACTTAGGTTTATCGTTGTACGTTCTACGTTTTTCGTTTAAAGTTAGGTTATTTATTTGACATTATACATTTTACGTTTAAAAAGGAATTTTGACCCTATTGGCCGCCCATACCAATTCCCCTTATTGTTTATTTGGTTCCATTTTATGAATTTAGCAAAGTTGGTCATTTTGACCAAGTAAAATTGGTCGTTTCAACTAAGTAAAGTTAGTCAGTTATACTACTACGTAAAATAAGTCGTTTTGACTAAAGTTTGTCTTTTCGACTAATTGAAGTTAGCAAATGTGACTTATTAAAAGAAAGACAACTCTTCGTACAATGTAAACCGGATGTAAAAGGAATTGCTTCCATGTTGTTTTTCAATCGTCTGCTTGTCCGAGAAGTTCAATTTAAATCTGTTGTTTAGTTACGGATTTTTCGTTGCACTTCCTGGAGACTTGTTGTCAGGTAAATATCCGAACATCTGTTGCAAGTTTATGTAATAAATATTTGATTAATAATACATTTTTAAATTTTAAGTTATTAGCATTATATAACAACAACGTAAGACTAACGCCTAAACAATGGCGGCGCCAAGGAGGGGCTAGGAAACGTTTCAGCAGCAAAGTGAATGAGATTTAATTTTTTGTTGTTGTTTTTTTTATAATTCTTCAAAAGTTGTTATATTTTAGTTGAAAATATTAAAACTGGAGGCCTCATCCCGTTATCACAATGATAGGGCAAATTCCTTCGTCTTAGCCCTACACCCCTTGTCAGAGGTTTGAAATCGATATTTTGCTAACACGGCCTCTCAATATATATAGGGGCCTATCTGATTTTTCTTAAATATTTTGGGGATACATAAACACAATTACCTACCTCCTACTTTCCTTCCTGAGGGTAAATTTAAAGTTTTATTCGAAGTTTTCAACCGTGCGGACATGTTTAAGTTATCTCCCTTTGCAAAAAAAAATTTTGAAAACCGTCAGAAAAAAAGATTGGAGGTAGGTAAATCAAAGAAAAATCAAATATAAATATATTTAGAGGCCGGTATTAGCGGCAATAGCATGCTACACAAGACAGCATTTTGTAGCATTGTACATTGTGTTACATCAAGTATAATAACATCAGAACTCCTTAAAATGCAGATTATCTATTCACTTTTTCACAAATTTGAGCTTTGCAAATGCAGTATAACACAAGGTAAATTAGTTTATTGTTTACTTCATCTAAACATCGCTACATAGAGTAATTCAACACTTGCCAAAGCCTTGTACAAAAATAAGTATTGGTTTGTGGCTGTAAGGGACACGAATGTTTTTAAGTTAGTCACTTTGACTAACTGCTTTAATGAGACTAAGAGTAGTTACTAGATTAATGTTTGTACAATATTATTGCATTTTATACATTTAAACTCAGTAAAGCATTGCGCCTCTGAACAACAATAAGTAATTCATCATGACTCAAACGTTTCGGTTTATTAAAAAACCATCATCAGGAATATAAACAGATTCGTTGAGTAATTATGAATTCGTTATCTTCCATCGGTGTTGTTAAACTCAGTGCTTGTGATTATAATGATTCAAACTCTCTTACAATAATACTATCTATTAAGTACACGTTGCATTTTTTCATCTATTTTAATATAGACCCCAGGCTTTGGACACTCCTTAAAAACACCATGAACTGTGCATCATTGTTCAGAATAGGCCGGACTGTTCAGAGTGACAGACTCTCCGACCATCACAATTTGTTCACAGATCTTGCTTGAAGCTCTTTCATACAATCTTGTCAAGTTCAAGAAAATTTCAATCTCAAAGATAGAGTAAATTGAAAATATTGTGGATTTTTCAGTACATGCAGTTGTTGGCACATTCGAAGAATAGAAATGTAACATCAAATTATTATATGACAACACGTTGAAATATATATGTCTTTGATCTGGAACAACTAGTTTGAGTGTTTTAAATTGGCCGAGGTATTTTGCCTCTGGCTAGTGGCAGCATGTTCCAAGCACGATTATGCTGTCTTAGCACTGTAGGAGTATTATTTTTCAAAAGAGCAAAACACTTCGCATTTTTTGTTGTGTTAGTGTGCATTTTCACTGTTGGAACACATTGCCGTCATATAAGTGAAATACCCTTAAGCACGACGTTAAACACCAATCAATCAATCAGTCAAGCATAACAGATTGTATGGATTACGCGACTTCTTTATGGCTCCAAACGTGTTTCGACGCATTTGCTATAGTGTAAAGGTAACAATATAGGCCCTATATAATGTGCCTCAATGTCGCCTGAAGTAAAGAGATACAATTTGGTTTATACAAATTTTATTTTGAATGGGATTCCAAAATTTTGTCTCCCTAATACAATGATTTACAAATACATCAATAAGATATAAAACAAAGAACATATTTTTTGTACAATAAATTAAATAACTTGGAAAACAGTACGAGAAAGCTATGTCGATATCGACAAGCAAAGAAAAGATTCATAGCTAACACAATACTAAATTAACATATTATAAATGCCAACTATACGGGTAATTTGAATATATATTGATACTAATTGAATCGTCTGGAAGACTTTATGTAATCAATAACATATTGCGTAAGTGATTCATTGTCAACGATTTGCATTGCATTGAGCTGAACAGAACATAGTTCTCATTTACAATTTTTGTTAGCCAAACGTGTTATATTTGCAAAAAATAGTTCCCGTTAAGCTGTATATTTAGTGTATTCAAAGAAAAAGTGATATACAGATTCGCATCTGTGCCCACATGGGCAAAAACACATATCATTTAAATGATTAAAAAACAATTGTTCATTAAGAGAACTACACCCTGTTCGTAATCTACACAGTAGTACATTGCCCACTCTATTGCCTATATAAAACCAGCGGTCAGGAGCAACAACCCTGAATATAGCGTCAAGACTCACTTTAAAGTCCTTAACATTTGTTGCGGATTAAATGGGATGTGGTGACGAATTCCATTCTCTGACAGTTTTAGGGTAGAAAGAATTCGATACCTTTCTGTGCGACAGAAAAATGGCGTTATAATGTGTGAGTTCCTAGCACTATACTGATTTCTCTTCGATACAGTCATTGGAAGTTTGTTGTATAAATAAGTTGGAGTTTCTGCGTTAAGTATTTTATAAAACATAGTTAGCCTATGTTTCTTGCGCCTATGACTTAATTTTTAAAATCCGGATTCTACGTAGAGAGTTTCAGTGGATGAACTTCGGGTCATGCCAGTCATTATTCGAAGGGCTTCTTTCTGAAGGTTTTCAAGCCTAATTTAATTTCGACACGTTGGTCAATATTGTCCCAAACGATGTCGGCGTATGCAAACTGTCTTATAAAGCTTTTGTACATAATCTCAAATGATTTCCTATCAAAAACATTTATGTCTCATAACTGCTAGTTTCCGTTGTGTTGCATTAATTCGATTTGGTATGTGATTGTCCCATGTAGCCCGAGATTTGAAAACTAATCCTCAATGTTTATGGTTATTCACCTTTTCAAAGGTCGTGTTATCAAATATAAGTCGGACGTCGATTCTTTCAAAGAAACGGACAAAGATTAGGTCTTCAATAAATCGAAGTCAAGGATTTGTTGTTTTTTTAAGACAAACAATCTGAACTTATATAAAGACATGTGTCGTTCGCATACATATGTAAGCTAGAAACGATATTTTCAGGCAAGTCGTTAATATAGACTATAGAAATAGCGGTGGTCCTAATACGGATCCTTGTGGAATACCAGCATTAACTGGTCTTAAATATAAGGCTCCGAATCCCCCAGAACCACCCTTTGTTAACGATTTGTAAGATAGTGTTTAATCCAAAACAGAACTCGTCCATCAATTCCTAACCATTTTAATTTAAATAACAAGCCAGAGTGCCAGGCCCTATCAAATGCTTTGGAAATGTCGAAAAAAATTAACTGAATTTCTTTATTTTCGTCCATTGCTTTGACTATGTCGTGATAAAGGTCAAGGGGTTGTGTGACGGTAGAATGGTTCGGAATAAATCCGGACTGTGAAAAAGATAACTTATTATAAATGTGATTATAAATATTTTCAAATACTATTCTTTCTAGTACTTTACTAATGCAACTTAGAAGTGATACTGGCCGACAATTTTTCGTAATATTTTTATCTCCCGATTTAAAAACAGGGACATGACCTAATTTCCATTTGTCTGGAAAAGTGCAGCTTTCTAACGAAATATTAAAATTTCTAGCAAGAACAGGTGCTAACACAGCTCGTCCCTGGAACAATAATCTACGGCTAACAGAATCTGGTTCAGGAGCTTTGGACAGGTCTAAGAGACTTAGGATGTCTAGGACCTCTTCTGTCGTTGTAATTATTCGATCGAGTTTGACTTCTGGAAGAAGACTTAAAGTGGGTAACTTCACTTGAGCAACGTCAACCTTTGTAACGCTAGTAAAGTAATTATTTAGTAGATTGGCCTTTGCCTTTGTATAAGCGAACGTATCGTTTTCATGGCGTAATGGAGGAACTCCAAACAAGCTGTTATATGTGGATGACGAAAAACAAGATTTACAATGTTTCCACCATTCTTTAACTGAAATTTCTTTAGCTTTCATTTTACCGCAAATTTTTGTATTATAATTATTTTTAGCGTTTCTAATCAGGGTGAGAACATAATTACGTTGTCTTTTAAATTTATTCAAATCAGCAATAGAATTTGTCCTCCTGGATGTTTTAAAAAGTCTGTCACGAACCCTTAATTCATGTTTAATTTCGGGAGTTATCCAATGTTTATCCGAAGGTCTAAATCTAACATGTTTATTTGGGATTGACGACTTAGCAGCTTGTAATAAACATACTGTTATAAGAGATACGCTATCATCGATATTACCACTGGGAAAAGTATAATCCCATGGTTGCGTTGTTAATATTTCTGAGAATAATTCCCAGTCGGCGTTCTTAAAATCGTAAACAGTCCGACAGTATGATTTTATCTTTGGACAGTAAGCCCTCAATGCGACAAATGTAGGACAATGATCACTACATAAATAAATTTTGCCTGATTGGTTCATATTCAATCGATACAGTCCAAAAATATATGATTTATCGTCAGCAAAATTAAATTTGATAGCTTTTTGTGTTATAACTGCATTTTAAATGAGATAATTTTAACATAATAATCCTTTATTGAATTTATTTAAAGAACAGCATTTCAGAATACATACTAGCACTATTTTTATTGTTTCTGGTATATTGGTTACATTGACTAAGCTACATATTAGGTCTAATCAACTGTTTAATCCAGCTGTCAAAGTAACATGACAACACTTGATAATGGAATTAGCCAGATTTCAGCGCAGACACCACCATCATGGTCAAACTAACCATCGACATTAACTAGTTTGACCATGATAGTCATGTCTGCGCTAGAGTGTTATTCTATTATCAAGTCTCTCCATGGTAATTTGACACCTGGGTTAATAATTTGATTACTACATAGTGGCCACCCTATTGACCACGTTAGTTAGTCGAAATAACCAGGATTTGGGTCATCCTGGGGATATGGTCTGTGATTGACAAAAGTAAGTCATATTGAGCCGCATGTTAGTCACAATGGCCAGCCTTTGGGTCATCCTAGAGGTATGCCTGTGACCAACAGAAGTTAGTCAAAAGGATCACCGTATGGAAATCAAATGTTAGTCACAGTTACCAGGACCAGGGTCATCCTGTGGATTGGCTTGCACTAACATTAATTAGTCACTTTGACCAGGAAAAGTTATTCAGTGCGGTGAAAAGTTGTACACCGCGGAGAAAAAAGTTTACACTGCGGATAATTGTTTGACAGGACGGAAAACGTTAACCTCGCCGAGAAAAGGTTTCTTACGCGGAAAACAGTTTTACCGTACAGAAAAAAGTTTTCCATCGCAGAGAAGTGATTCACACCGCGGAAAAGGTTTTACACCTCCCAGAAAAGATTTACACCTGTGATGACCTCATTCACACCTCTGTCGCCATTTGCAATATGAAATGTAAGAAGACAGTACCATATGACACAAGAAAGGCTGGTAAACGTTGAAACATCCAGATAATTAAGGTGTTTTTGCTGGTTGCATTTGCAATCTGACATGTAAGGAGACAATACCATAGGACTCCAGGGAAGGCTTGTTTGTAAACGTTGAAATATCTAAATAATTAAGGTATTTTTGTTGGTAGCTTTCTGTTCATCAACATTTGCGGATCCGGTGAATCCAATGGAAGTTGGTCTGTGTTGTTGAGTGACATAAGTTTTCCAATTTTTTATTAGTTAATCCTTTCAAAAGATATGAACCACATCTATGGCTTAAAATCGTTGTCCTGAAGTAGCAAAATATATAACCTTGAGTAAAGCGGAAAACACATGTGATCAATTAAAAATATAACAAGAGTTAATTGTAAAAGCGATTTATACAGCCCCTCTCTCTGGACAGTGAGGAAATGCGACGACACCTATATTCCTTTGATGGGTTGATAATAAATAGTTAAAAGGATTTAGGTTACAGGACAAATATCTAGTTATATACATGTATACCCACTTAACCGAAACAGTATCCCCCCTCCCCTCTTAAAAAAATAATAATATTAGCCTTCATATAAGTAACCCATGAATCAGTTATTTCAACTGCTCTTCTGTCAGTGGAAACAGGAAAGTATATGCATTTGTACACTCATAATAATAAGAAAGCGGACTTATTGTGGGTGTGTTTCTTCCTACAATATTCCTGGAACTATTTTCTGGTAGTTACCGTAGTTTAGAAAACATTGGTACCAGGAACACTGACTTCAAGTGTTGTCAAATGCATTAAAACTGAATGCTATGACAGCCCCATCGACAGCACAAAATGATTTTAATCAGCAAGGAAATAAAACGAAATGTTGTTTTGAGGACTAAAGGCCTATTAATACTGGAGGCGAACACAACCACAAATTTATTCGAGTTGTTATTAACAGCAATTTGGGATTGTTATTTTGAAATAAAGTATAGTCATATATCGAGAAAATCTAAAAGCCACTCCAAAAATCAATCAACAAAGTACTTCTGCATCCAATGACAAACAAGTAATAAACAATCATGGACCGATAAATAAAGGTTAGGTGGCTAACAGCATGTACACGAACAGAGGAGTGTTTAAAGGTATTGTTTGTTATCGTTATTTATATGCAGTGTCGGGGGATTACAGGTAATGAGGCGTGGTGTATTTAAGTACGCTATATTGTTACAAGTCATCCATTTAAAGCTACTCTTAAATGTCAAATACCTGAATTGTTTCAATCAATTTCATGAATAATTTATACCAGTTGTTGTCTGTTTTTCGGTCAACGAGCAGTTAATGGTTCATATAATGCCAAGTCCTATATGAGAGGTTTCACAGATAACAAGCGACGAGTTGGGAATGGTTAAAAATGCTGTAGAGCTTTTATATATCAACATCAACCATGACGTGCTCGAATGTTGGCATTGCAATCCTGGTCTTCTTTCTCATTTTTGGTTTCTTTTGTGAAACTCATACGGAAAGTAGAAAAGATATTTTGTCTTCGACTGGTGTGTCAATCTCTGGTACCAAAAGATTCAAAAGAAATCAAAATTCACCACCGGCTCATCTGTTTTTCCAATTTACGGCTAACCAGACGAATATATTTTCGGTGTTGGACGCTACGAATTTTACCTGTGGCCATGAGGGCTTCTGTAACAAAACTCATTGGAATGGGAACCCTTTGTGTTCTTTTGCTTGCAGACCCGGATGCAATTGTGATGATCAATGTCAACTATTCGGAGACTGCTGTCCAGATATATTGTTCCAAAGTGACTCGGATGTTCCCTCGGTTGCGTCCCCTTATGTGTCCTGCCTGGCCGAGAACTGGACTAAATGGAGCAATTTCACCACCGTTCTTGTGATAAACAGCTGCCCAGAAAATGCCCATGTTTCTGAGGATGTGATCCAGAAATGTCATGAACCAGACATCACTTTTCAAGATCAAGCTACTCCGGTGATAACTCCCTTTGAAAACATCACCTATCGAAACAAGTTCTGTGCTCAATGCCACGGAAAGACGGACTTCGAAAGTTGGCGACATCAGGTTGCATGCGAAGATGGCACAAAACTCAAAGGGGTCAAGTCTAAAGACGAACTTTGGCGGTTAATTATCGCCTCTCCAAGAAATTGTCAAATAGAGACTCATCCCCCAGAAGGTTTTCTGGCACGGCAATGCCACGGTAGAGTTATCAGCCACTGTAACGAAACCGGGAATTGGGCAGAGTACGATCCTATTGTAGAAGAACTGTGTAACCTATACGACCACCACGTTCAGTATTACGGATCTACCAATAAGTACAAAGCCTATAAAAACCTTTTCTGTGCGGTTTGCAACGGAGCTCAACTCAGCAGGCTGATGTCGTGTATGAGAGGAAACAATAATCGATTACCCTACCCTTTGAGTGTATTATTGGACTTCAATCCTGCATCGAAAACAACACTCGAAGAATATCCTGCGGCAAGTAAATCCAAAACACAAAACGTCTGTCTGATTGGTCAAGTTTTTGACCCTCTGACGGTGAGTTAAATTCGAAAATATATGTATGATTAAGGAATTTCAACTAAAAATCGAATTTTAGGTTATGTATATTGTATCGGTCATAATAATAACTTAATAAGTATTACAAAAACGGCATTCCTTTTCGATACAAAAATAATCGGATGTCTTTAAGTCACATAATGTCGTAATATATGTAAGTGATGGCCTATAAAAATATATACCAGTCCTAACATCAATAGTGGAAAAGTTAAAAGTAACCGTTGGGAAGGTTTCCTTCAAACTGGATGCGGTTTCGCCAAGTTAAAAGACGTTTAAGCACCATCTACACGTAGACCTATGTAAAATAACCTTCATTGAGACGACATAATATTATATTTCAGCGAATGAATAAATTCTAACAAAACAAATTATATTAACCTTGTCTAGTCTAAACCACTGAATATAACCGTTGACTTATAAACGAATTTGATATGATGGATGGCTAAGATGAACAATAACAAACAAACATATATAGCATGATGTGACACAGGGGTATAGACATGTACCCATGCAGAGTCGGGCATTCCGTTCTAAATTATTTGATTTTTTTAACGAATATCTTGTATCTAGGGTTAAATCTAGATAAATTTGACTGTTCCACCCAAATAATACTTGCATTTGTAATTAATGCCTCAATGCTAAAAATGCGCTTCCTTGACCCCGATCGACTGTCTGTATAAGTTAATATAACGTTTGTTTTCTAAACCAGATTTCCGCAGTTTCACCCACCAAAGTTCAACATATAATTTGTGTCTCTTCATTTTAGACGGATTGTCGGTCAATAGGCTGCCCAGAAATGAGAGTGTTAGATGGTGATTCTTGTATCATTCCTTACTCAGCCGCCAACGGCCTTGGTATCAGGTTTTCAGCTCTTATAAAACCAGCAAATGACTCAACACAAGATATTCCTGATACGTCAAGTTATGTTTATGCGAATTTTTTGAAAGCGGCTTTGGATGCCTTTAAGCCGTTCATTTTTTACGAACTGCACAAAACATTTTTCTCAAAGCCACTAATGGGCTCCGCTTTGGAACCTCCACACACCTCGGATAATGGAATAAACCGTAAACCCGTTTTACCGTTATTCAACTTTTCGCGCAACAAAAGACTGATCGTATCAGGGAAGATATTATCGTTATCGTTGGAGTCAATTGTGGACTTAGAGAAGACCCTAAAGAACGTTCTGTCCACGGATAGGATCGTTTTTGATGGAGTAGAAAATGTTACTCTTAAATCAACCCCAAGGTTTTGTGGATCGTCCACGCAAGTCGATGGATACATTGCGATTGGATCCGCCAGCCATAGTGAGCCTTTTACTCAGCTAACCAGAGGATGTCGCACGGAGAATTGCAGTGAAAAGACTGCTGTTTACTCTCTGTCTCTTGGATGTCCTTTCTTGGAGTACAACATGTCAGAAGCACAGAATTTCACCTTCAATTCTACAGAGAACTCTCTTACTGTCGAGAACCTTACTGTTTTCCTGAATGACTCAGAAGTTCTGTTTTGTGGAGAGACGCTGAGACTTTGTTTGGTGGCTATCGCCTACATCGAC
>JAUELC010259097.1:0-10369 GCA_031471745.1 Cryptochiton stelleri | reverse complement strand
ATTTACTTTGATATGTAGTTAAAACGTAACAATATTCTTAATACGGCCTTTATATAACTGTCTACGAAATGCATTAAAAAGTTTATCAGTTTATACTTTTGTCCAATATATAGACACAAACACATACATAGGTCTATATACTGTGTCGCGTATTTATTCTTGTACAGGAATTAGGCTTGTGTTGGGTACAGTGCAGGGTCTTCCACAAGGCCCTGTTTAGTTGGTTATTTGGTTCTATAGATCATGCCTGACGCCAAACCTCTTGTCTAATCTCTTTAATGGTTGCACGAACAGTTTTTCGGCTTCGTTCGAAAGCTTGCTAAGTTGATTCCCCCCTCAAAACTAAAAATAGCTAAACTATAATTATATATTTGGCCATTTCACCGAATTAAGGCCTACCGTCCAGCGTGAGCTGGAAGTAACCCAGCTATAAGATCATGAGCTTCATAGTGAGGAGGGAGGGGGTGGGGAGGGGACAATGTATTATCGTTTCTTTATATCGCCATTTAGCGCATAGTCAGTATATAAATATATAGGGTATTTTAGTAAACGCAAATGACCAAACGAATACATATAAAATGTCTGTACATGTCGTTGTATTGACTGAAATGACACTGGTAAATAATCGCTAAATGTACTGCGGTTTTTAAAAAACAGAAGTAATTTAAAACGTCGCTTTTGTCGTGTCAGTTAAATGAGGTGTGATTCGCACGGGCATGCATAATATATAAAAGAGCATTTCAACGTACAGACTTATTTGCTCTTTAGGTGTGTTGACCCGAGATAGCTGGCTGGCCAATTCAGTCGTTTTGTCCTATTTTGTTTTGTACTACCGCTGTTTTAATGGTGAATGTGAGAATTTTATGACGAGTGCTAAACAAACAAGCAATTTGCTCAGCGGAGTCTCGTCAACTCGGTGAACGTGGTTTTTGAAAAGGCGGGCATTTCGCTAATGAGCCACGAGACGAGAGGAAGGCGGCCCGGACAAAAACCCTTTACCCCGGGAGATGTAGAGTCTGAACTGCCTTCAACTAGCTCGCGTGGACACGGATTTCAACCCCCTTTCACTGAGAACTGACCACCCAAGCGATGCACTGAACCACAAAGAGAACGTTTTTTTCAAAAGTTAAAAAATATTTAATATAATACGATTTTTTAAAAAATTTATTATGGAAAATGTTGATTGCCCCTATGCTGAACCGTAGTGACATTTTCTCATGAGTTTATTGTATGCAGTGTTTCTGTTCAATATATTGCTACCTGGGATATATAGTAGGGATATACTTATCGCATATACTACAAGCTATATCTTATGGCTAGATAAACAGCCCTTTTAACAACAAAAAGGGTGAAATGACTATAGTTGAATGGCAACACAAATATAGACTTACTAACACTATCGGCCTTTGTCCCGATAAACTCAGATAGGGCCTAGAATAGCACAGTAAAGTTTATGATCTGAGTTCAATTTAGCGCCAATTAATCAATAAATCAATCAACCATTCGACCAATCCATCAATCAATCTATCCATCCATCCATCCATCCATCCATCAAGCAAGCAAGCAATCAATCAATCAATCAATCAATCTCTTCATTTCCGTCACTTATACAGTAATTGGGAAAAGGGAAGTTTCCTGAATAAGTTTGTGTACACATTATAAGCTTTTTTCCGGGAGGTGAACTGAGAACTCCTGGAGTGTTGCCATTGCGTGTGGATGTTTGTACAACAATTACATGATTGACCCCGGGGCACGCGTAGAGCCTGGAACCGCTGAACACGACAGCTTTGTACAGGGGCGGTAAATGTACCAGTCTGCTGACAACCCTTGCCAATTTGGTCACCTCGAGCTTTAAACAAAAGCTGACAAACAATCAAAATTTAAATCCAAATTTATCGTTGGCACTCTGTCAATCTGTCAAAACGACAAACAGCATGCCTTGTATATTCGTTGAAACGAAAGGTGAAATGATCGACTGCGTCAGAACGGAAGCTAGATATATTGCGGGGGTTGAAATTGTCGATGTTTCGTGACATATTTCATCAACAGCCGCGAGTTTCAACAGGTGGCGTCCTGGGAAAAGCTAAACACGGATTTAGACTTTTTTGAAGGGTACATTTTTAAAAAAAATCCTGCATGTGCAGGAAGTGATTGATTCTCTTCACTACAAATATCCAAACAAGAATGATACCCCCGGCCCCAACCAAAGGCGGAACGTTCTGTGGGAAACTTAGGCCTATATAGGCCTACAGGCTGTTGGCTAATGCCCGGCGCACACCTTTGCGATTTTGTCGTAAAGGTGTGCGGTAGAGTTTTCTTAAAATTTTGTCGTTTGCGACAAAATCGTATGAAATCAAAATGTTTTGATTTCTTGCAACAAAATCTGTAGTGGCCGCAAGGTGTGCGGTGACTTAAGATAAAATCTTGTTTTACGTCATAATTCGATAGCCGATAAAAGGTGATGTTCAGCTCACACGACCAGTCGGTGTTGATCACATGACAAACGACGATATCGCGGAATGCCTTTTACTTGCAATTTTTGTCTTAGAGGTGTGCGGCGAACGTTCTGGCTACAACGTCGGCAGGCCCTTCGACCGATTCAGTCAATTGCGACAAAATTGCAAACGTGTGCGCCGGCCTTTAGATATATATAAATGGAAATAGATAAATATGTAAATTGATTATAAAAAAATGGTTAGGAAAAGTGCCTACACTAGTTGAGTGTGAGTGAGTCTTGGAGTTAAGATTTGAAGACAAAAAGGAATCGAAATGATTTAAGTGGAAGTGCTAACTTACTGCAGTCTGCATAAGTAGTGCAGTTTTGACAAACGATAACTTCATTTTGACTCAATATTTCAGCAATGATTTTGCCTGATGATCTCCTGATTATGGCATAATAAATGCTGACATTTTGAGGTCAAAATAAAGTTATCGTTTTTCGAAATTACACTAATTGTGTATTATGTTAAACTCTCACATAAAGAGACACAAACCAGCAATGAATAAAGACTAGGGCTTCCTAATCCCTTCAGCATTATGACAAACTTTTCCAATGATACCATGTTCTCTTCACAGATTTCTTCATGGCTGGTAAGGAAAAACATTGTTGCGCACGAGCAGCTGGCGACGTCATAGAACAATTGCTTCGGCATTGGAACGGCCTCCAGCAACAAAGTATATAACGTTGTGACATCACCGTGACGTCACAATAATGATGACGTCAAAAATGTGATGTCATCTCTTTGTGGCGTATTTACTGTGTGATAATATCACTAGTGTATTACGATATCGATAATCAACGACTGGGGAGTGGTATTATCGGGTTTGTAGTGTGAGAAATATTCACTGTTTTTTTTTCTTGATTGATCATTATGCTTGATAACGGTTCTAGTATCTGTATCTAAACGTCGCTGGAAATATAAAATGAAGTTGTTATCCATAAAAGTCTTGAATTGTATGTTACACTCTTAAGTGGAACTAAAGGTTAATTCCATTCTCTTGACCCAGATATTTAATTGAATGTAAAGACGAGTTAGTAGGAAAATGACAATGTACGTTAAAATTATGATTTCTGGTAAGATATATAAAGGTATTATTTCGGTTATTCGCCTCATATAAAACATACATGTACATGTAGGAGAGACTGCCTATGAATTACAAGCCCCTACACATCTATGGACGAACACGTCCAGGCGGATAAGGAATTGACAGCCCAAACCAATGTCTCTTTTTAATCAATTTACATGCAAGGCAAGGACCTAAGAAAACTGCCCCCATGTTTTTTTTCGACAAGATTATAAAATTCTTGCACGTGGTTCAAGTTTGGCTTTGAAATGTTCTGAACACAGAACTATGACATAGCAGAATTTTCTGGGATCACAACCTGTCAACTCATCACCAAAATTTGCCGTTGGATATGCACTTTTTACACTGCTTACACAGCAGTTTCTCCTAGCAAGGTTATAAAGTTATTGCACGTGATTCGATTTTGACGTTGAAACGTTGTGGATGCAGAACTACTGGCAGTTTGTTCTGGGATCACATATAAACAATCAAATACTCAACTTTAAACCCTGGAATAATAATTTAACAATCAATATAAACGTGGTGCAAACAGGGTGTCACGCGGCTGAATGAGTTCTGAATACATATTCTTCCTAAATTTTGGAATAAACCACGTGGTAAAATGAGCCGCGTTTTTTAAGACACGGGGAAAATGGGGAAAAAATGACAAGCGTCTATACCTATAGAAATTTTACTAAAATTTAGAGGGAGGGAGACCTTCATTTTGGTTTATTGCTCGGAGCAAAAATAAAAAATGTCATCACCAAATGAATTTCAAACATGCTTTTAAAGATCATAATTCGGGAAGTATTTTTTTTACGATGCTACAAAATCTCTTCAACGTAGCAAAAACATATATTGGAAAGAGTGTTTAATCTTGGATTGGCAATATGTAACATTTTCGGCGATAAAGCTCTCTTAAACATTTGGACAGCAGCAGTATATGGTAGGGGTAATGTTTTTACACAATCTTAGTCTCATTTCTGTCTCAGTATCAATAGGCAAAACTTATATTGAATTGGATGATTGCTTACACCGAATAAACGGTAAATATGTACATTTATTTTTATAAGATAATGAAAAGTTAATTGAATAACCTATTATATATGCAAAATTGCAGTAAATGTAAAATTACATGAATTATTCTATTTGAGAAAACGGAGGCATATTGTTATTCTACGCTACCGGGTGCTTGTTTGCTTGGACGTTCAGTTTCTGCACTAACGGTTGATTTTGTTCTACACTACCATTTAAATAAATTTCTACACTGCCTGTTGATTTTTTTGTTCACTAACGGTTAGTTCTACATTACCGGTTGTTTTGTTCTACCCTCCACTGCCGGTTAAGTTCTACACTACTGATTGTCATACGGTCCCCTTCTGTCACGCATCTTAAAATATATGACGAGACTTTATGTTCTCTGTGGCTTGTCACTTAACTGTATAAATATTACGTGTGTGTGATGGCCCGTTGACTGCTTACCTAGCCTAAGTCAAACTATAGATCAAACCCCTGTTTGCACGAGCATATTACATGCACATATATCTTTACCTATAACCTATATACGTTCCGTGAATAATCCAAAGAAAGTAGGCCTGTAGGTCATCCCCTATTCACACTTAGATATAACATGTACTTATATTTGTTTAAGCTTCACCAAATATAACAGCTATAAATACATTGTCATTTTTTTGTAGATATAGATATAAACTGTATTTCTGCCAAACTGACACAGTAAGCCAAAAGGCTTGTATCGCGTACATTTAATTCATAAAATAGTATGAAAAAATAAGAGATAAGCATGAACAATTGGAGTTGATCAGCACTTATGTTTAGGTAATCTGTACGTATATATTACATTGGATTTTATCATTAATATGCGTATAACAAATATTAGCAAAGTTAGAAATATGAATAGTTTTATATTGAAACGTAAGAACGTTCTTGATTATAATGATGCTAATAATAGATATATACATATTATATACGTTCTACTGAATTAAATGCATTTTAATTGAAATAACAAGAGCACGTACATACTTACATACAGTACATACAATATATTTGTTATAAACGAAGAGAGACAAATATCCTAATCATTCATGATTTCTGCCAAAATCACAATAAGTAATCTAAAACTTTGGTGGTCAGCCGGTGTGCAACCAGCACGTGGTCAGTCTGAGAAAGTGAGTCAGCACCGTAAATGAAACTTTTAGATGATTGAATAAATTTGCATGTTGCATTAACAATGTCGTCATTTTCTGTAATAGAAATTTCGCTGGAACCATAAAGCAATAGAGAGGTAGTTATATCTGCAGTAGGCCGCACATTCATATTTCCTCAAAAAGACTTAGTCTTGATTTTAGGAAAAAAAAATCGGCGTTTTCAAAGACAGCCAAATATACACCAAGGGGAATCAACTAGGAAATTATTATATAAATCGTCATCTAGGGAACTGCATCCATTTCTAAGACGACATAAAGAAAATACTACCATTTCGGAGAGACATTTGCTCTTATTATATTCAATAATTCATTTTTGAATTCAGTAGGGTCGGCTAGCTGTTTGATATTGTCCGGTAATGAGTTCCAATCACGTATTGTGGCTGAAAAAAAACCCCTTCAATATACGGTTCGAAAAATTTGTTGTTTGATCGCTGGGGGTAAGGATTCCTTAAATTGACTTGAGTAAATAGTTTATCGCGTAAAGAAGCATTTTTCTCGTTGTTAATAATTTTATGGTAATAAACGATGTATTCAGTCAACGTACTAGAGGCATATTTGAACAGGCTTGTGATATTAGATTATTTCTTGGTATTTCCAGTTGCCAAGGCTATTAAAAGTAAGGCCCAGATGTGTATGGCATGTACTGGGATCAATATTATTCCCCATAAAATGAATATTCATATTTGACGGTAATCACCGTCGAGAACATAAAAGCGACGTAGTTTTAGCTGGATTAACTGAGACGCGCTAACGAGCGTCCCAAGACGTAAGTTCAAGTAAATCAGTATTAAGTGAGTTTACAATTTCTGGACTCGAAATAGTATCTGACACAATGTAGAGACATGTGCCATATGCGAACAGGCGGATATTATTTATTATGTTCGAAGGTAATTCATTAATATAAGTAATGAACAAAAGAGGCCCCAATACACAGCCTTGGGGGACCCCTGCAGAAATTGGCCTAATATCTGAGCATGATCCGTTCAAAACTACTCGCTATTTTCTATTATTTATATAACTAGCAAACCAGTTAAGTAATTTGCCTGATATATCAAGCGACTTCAATTTAAATATTAAAGCCTGATTCCATACCCTGTCGAGGGCTTTAGATATATCAACGAAAGGGAATAAAACTTCTTTTCCTGCATCGAGGGCTTGAGAGAAATCAAAACAAATATCTAGCAATGGAAGAATAGTTGATGTTCCAGGCAGGAAACCATATTGAGTGGGTGATATATAGACTTGTAAATGAAAGAAAAAGTCTGGTTAAAAACCAGACGTTCAAATATTTTACTCAAGGAACTTAACAATGAGATTGGTCGATAATTACAAACTAAAAAAGAATTTCCAGACTTGAAAACAGAGGTGATGTTGGCAACTTTCCAATCAGAAGGATAAGTGGTAGGGGCTATAGAAAAATTAAACAGACGGGCTAAAACAGGAGAAAGCATTGAACATGCTTCATATAATATTTTCTGACTTATGTGGTCAGGACCAACTGTCTTATTGGTATCAATGGCCTGTCATTCTTGTAGAACATCTGCAACAGTGATATCAATGATCACATTTGGGCCCCTCATGCTCATCAACAGATGGTAATTCGGCAGGGGATTGATTATCTAAACAACATATTGGTCGTTTGAGTTGGATCTAGAAAAGCGAAGTTTAAGATATATTTTACATACAAAACATATTGACTTTTAATTTAGTTAAGGTGAAAGATTAGGTTCCAGGGCTTCCATACATCATTAGTGTTTTTATATTGGCTGTTAGGATAAACAAGTACAAACATACGGCACATCATGACTATCATGCAAGATGGCCACATGGCTCTAAATGACTCAACTGAGTCCCGTCGGATCTCTTAAATGCCGTCCAAATAAGAAGTTGTACTTACGTTGCGTTGGTGGTAAACATTGAGCTTTCCCATTGATTTCTCTACATTCCGTACCAGGCGCACACAGTGTTATCTAAGAGAGAACATTTAAGTTAGTCTTTCATCAATAGGTTAAGTTGTAAAAAGATATAACTGTTGCGATTTGTATGAACAAGATGCTATATTCACCGCGGGGATGGATCTTGTACGTAATCATTAGGCATTTAAATTGGTGAGTACCAAAGCAAGGCTGTTGACCCTTGGCCAGATTAATCGATTTATCACACCATTTCACGTCTTCACGTGACTTGATTCTCTAGAGGTATTGGTTGGTTCGACCCAATGTTATGCTTAATACAGTGTAGTTCTATTTCATTTCCATATTTCCTCCGATGTTACCTTCTCTATGTCGATTTTTATTGGTGTCGAATGCACTTGATGTCATATGGGATACATTTATTTGCATTCATTTATAATGATTGTTTATTTTGCCGCGCCTTAAAATGGCCATTTCATACACAAAAAGCCGAAACTCGAAGAGGACGGAAGTTACCCATGATAGGGGACTTGGGACAAGAAACACCTATTTCATGTGCATATAACGTTTAAGTAGGAAATAGCCAGATGACGTATAATCACCTCAAAGCTGAATGAGAAATGTGATTAGTCATATAATCTTTGTACTAAATTACTATACCGATACTTGAACACATCAAAAATATGTTTTATTTCAAATTAAAGCTCAAGGCTACGGTGGCTAATAAGTAACACAATTTTTTTAATGAACAGTTTTTTAAAATTATTTCTACTTCAATAAAAATATTTTCATCTCAGCAGATATTATTTAAACTCGAATTAAAATACTTCTTCTCGCGTAGATATTATTTCTACTCAAGATAAATATTACTACCTAAGTAGATATACTTTAAACTAGAAAAACTATTTCTACCATGGTAGATATTATTTTTTAACGAGTTAAATGCTTTTACTTAAGAAGATATTATTTCTATATAAAACAAATGATCGTGTCACGTATAGGCCACCGTACAGGACCCACTTGTACGACAAACGATACAGGGTTTATGTGTTTTATTATAATTGTTGCATTGCCAAAAATATAAGAATCAAAATACATTACTTACCAGGCAATCGTTGAAGGCAGCCACGTAGCCAACCTGAAACAATGAAACAAACATTGTCAAAATCAGTAATTGAACATTAAAATAAATACAAGAGTTGTTCAGACACGTTCTCAGTATCATTTTAGTCCGTTAACCTGACATAAAATTGTATACATTGTTTTAACAGCTGCTCGGTTGACAACAAAATTACAAAAAAAAACGAGAGTTAACAATGCATTGCTTAAACTTGACATACCAGCAAACAAAGTGTAAAAGTGTTCGCAATCATGTTGTTAAGAAGTCGGAGAAATCGTCAAAAAGGACTCGAAACGCTTTGTTTTATATAAGTTTAAACGCACAGCTTCCCAGAACGTCACGTGATTAAACAATCTCACAGTATTGATCTGATGTTCTATTTGGTTCAGTGTAAATAATCCTGTTCGGTGTCATCCCCAGTTTGGTGTTTGCTCACGCGCACCAGTTGACCAATAGAAAACGCGGAGTGCGACGAGCGTTCACCACTTGTTTACAGTATTTGAAGTCAGTGAATGGTAGTAGCATGCGACGAAGTTATTATGGGATACATCAGGAAATGTAAATACATCACATATTTGTACTGAGCTTTGGCTTTTACAAAATAAAACCTATGCCATTCTGCCCCGTCAGCATTGTCTCGACTTTTGCCAGGACATTTCACAATTCTACCCTTATACAAAGCTCCGATTTAAAATCTTTAGGCTTTTTAAACAGTCGAAATCTAGTTGCATTCAATAGCCCTACTAGTCTGATGCAGGCGTTGGATATATTTCACACTTATATGTGACGAAAACAAATAAAGATAAAATACTAAATTGTATGAGGGGCGACAGGTTTTCTTTACGACGAGAAAAACAAATGAAATAGATACGAGAATCCTGTAAGCTATGAGAGTGTTTCTATTGAGCCTCGGGTGAGGCATACCCTCTAGCATATGGTGGAAGACAAAAATGAATCATACAGTACTGGATGTTATTGTGTATCATTGGGGTTTCAATTTAAGACGCATTCCGACCAAGTGATGCATTAATTGACAATGTTATTGTTTATTAATGTTTTAAGGATAGGTCTTAACTAAAGTGATATGGCACAGAGAAAACAAGCCTATTTACGATTTGATTCCTACTTTTAGTAATTGCCACTGGAATGCGTCCGTGTTTTTATAACAATATAAAAGCTATCGCCATTTTAGGCCTATTAAAAATAAACTAAATAGTTTATAGCGGTTTAGCAGCATCGTGTAATTTATAAATTATTATTTGACATTTTAAATAAATAAATAAATAGTAAGTTAGGAAGTGAGTTACTGAGTGAAAGTCAATAAGTAACTGAGTACGTGAAGAACGAACGAACGAATGGACGGACGGACACACAAAACACTACTTGTGTGTTATTTTACTTATGCGTCTCAAGATCGGTAGGCCCCTGCATACGATTGTTGTGCGCACAAAACAGTGCTTGTGTGGCTTTAGTGTGTGGACGGACAGACGGGTTGATAATTGCTATCTTGTGTGTTCCGTACAAGTACACAACCATTTTCTGTAGCT
>JAUELC010258986.1:0-10369 GCA_031471745.1 Cryptochiton stelleri | reverse complement strand
GTGATAATTAACGGAACTGATTATGTTTTCAAACAAAAGGACTCGAATAACAGCGCCAAAATAAACAGGCATAGTCCCAGAGGAAATGTGTGGTGGAGTGTAAATACTGCACCGAGAATATATCTGACGATTGGATTTGTAAAAAGGGAACAATTATATATATTTTTAAAATGATGTTGTAAATAAGACAATTTCGTCGTTTCGGTGATTATTGCATCTGTAAAAATTATATCGGTCAACAACTTGTCTCTGAGAGTTGTTTAGAGCATGAGATGATTTATCGTTTTTTGGTTAATCAAAATCCCTGTGCCATTGTGATTTTTTTTTGGGAAATATATATATTGTTCAACAGGTTTACAAGAGAATAAGTTGAACATATAGAATATCTGTGTATGCGTCATGTGTTATAACTTCATATAAATAAGTATAACCATCTCTCGAGATGTATATAGGTTACCCATAGCAACACGAAATTCCAATCAAAAATTGTCTATGACCATGAGAGTTTATCTAGAACATCAGATTCTCGGTTTTTAATTTATAGACTTTACTGTGCCAGTGTGATTTATCGTTAGAAATATATATTGGTCTACCTTTCTTATGTACAGGAGCGAATGACTGTGGATATGGTAAGAGAACATTTCGGATATATGCATGGCGGCAAAAATTCGCAGTACCAAAATTTATTTAAAAAACCCCAGTTTTCTCAACAAGATCAACAAATAGGCTTAAAAAACTGTTATCTCAGCTAGAAAATGCTCAATTTCCCTGCAATGAAATGAAAATTAGGCCAAATACTCCCTCCTCTCAGGCGACTAAATAAAGTGTTTTAAGTCAAAATAGTAGAACTTTATTTTGTTGTTGAAAAGTCCTATTACATTTTCCCCTTAGAATCTTAATTTTCCCTGCAATGGCATTCTAATACACACCCCACTCCTCTCGAGCAATGCCAAATAATTACTAGTTTGGTGTTAAACGCCGTGCACTCAGGTATTTCACTTACCGCGTATGGCGGCGGTGTATTCTAAAAGTAAACTACCACACTAACAAAACCATAATGTCAATTGTTTTGCTCTGTTGAAAAAAATAATGTTCCTCCAGTGTTAGATTAAAACAATTATTCCATAGTTAAGCGAGATACATCTTATGCATTATTCTATTACTGCAACATGGGCTTATTTTTAAATGCATGAGTATTGGCTCATTCTATAAAATAAAAAAGGAAGTATAAAATGCACATTTGTTCGTTTTATAATTAAATCGTCAGGACAGAAGGCCTCATTGCGCTACCATCAGTAAAGCAATTAAACCGGGACAGCTTAATCTGAAATTTTGTTCTTGACGTTCGCGCGTGTTCTTGTTTATCCCGTACACTGGCGATACAGTTCACTTTTGACATTTAACGCCGTGTTATTAGGGTCATTAGAAAACCCATACACATATCCAGAACGGCACGGAGTTAACGTGCCTAACTTCTTAGAGGGAATTTGTTAAATTTGGAGCCATCTAACTCGAAGTCAGTCGGAAGAGCTAAGATAGCTTAAAACAGCGGAAGCCGTTTGTATTAGAAGCTATATAAATACAACGACAGGTTAATAAGATTTGGCATGGAATATTGGCGCAAGATTTTGCTTCTTATTTTTTTATTTTTATTTTTTTTTTACGTTTTTCGATTTGGTTAAGATTTTAATAGGACGATATCAAAGTGTTCGGCCTATTGGTTTCGCTGGTGTGGGTACGCTTTTTTTGTTTTTTTTTTGGGGGGGGGGGTTACAGATTAACTTGTGTTTGCTTAAACTAAATGTTTCTCATTTAACAATGTAATAGCGAACGGCGCCGCAGGGTACGTAACGGTTTACGTATTCCTCTCAGTTGTCCGCTCACAGCCGTCACGGGTTTATCGCTCCAGTATTTTATATAAGCCTGACCATCGAGATGCTCCGTCTTGAATGACACATTGCATCCCAGCCACTCGCAAGTAAACTGTTCTCTGAAATTTAACACCAGTCATTCTCATTAAGTGTCCTTGACGATGGATTAATAGAACATCTATAGCAGAAAGTCGGCTGGCTGAGTGGTCTCTAGGGCTGGCATTTACTGCTGCGATCCGGTGCCTGACTCTGACGGCCGGGGTTCGATTCTAAGAGAACTTAGACTAAGAGAGTCTTATCCCAAAATAAGGAAAACGATGTAAATGGTCACTTTCTGAACGACAGAAAAATCGTTTCATTTCTATTAGCTTTGATAAATATCTTATTCAATCATTCATATGTATTATAGAAATAACTTTACAAATAAAACTCTTTTTTTTTAAGAATGTTACGAGGAACGTCATTTACCACAATTGTCCAAAATACAACGGGGAAAACAAACAAATAAGAATTAAAAGCAAATCCGTGAAAATTCTCTTTTTGAAGTTATTACTTATATTGGCACTTAGTTTAATTGTTTTTGTTGGAAGTTGAAATTAACTCTTATAAATTTGGCACGGCTTACTAATTAAATTATAATTAACAATTAGACACATTTTCTTGTCTACCATTAGGTTAGAAAATTTGCGTTCCGGTGCGGTGCATGAAACAACTTCAAGTTCGGCGCCAAAAAATACACAACCAATGAAAAAGTCCATTTAAAACGATTTATTTGAGCAAAACTACGCATATTGTTTTTGCACTTGTACATATCATATAAAGTTTTTGTCGGATGTGAAGATTAACTCTGTTGCTATGAAAAAAAGACGATGCTTCCTGAATGTAACATTTAACAAACATACGCACGCTTTCTTGTCTACAATGTAGATCTCTTGGCAGATACTTTGTAGTCTACTGGATATGTGTGTGACGTCCTAAAGGCCTCTACTCTAATGTAAATTCATGCACACGCAGATCAACTTTTTATAAACAACATTTTTACACTTTCTCTGTAGTCAGTTTCTCTTTTAGCTTATTATCATTCCATCTGCTCGTTTACGTCAAATTATGTTCTTAATTTGGTTTCTTCTAAGTTTTACCGTTTCGATACATCACATTATAACGGGTATATCGTTAGGATTATAATTTTCCAGAGCGTAGTTTTCATCTGATGTTAACAATGCCGCCATAATACCCTTGTGTGTAGCATAAAAACAATTAGGGAATTTACTAAAAACGATTTACACATCTAAACGAAAGCGAATATTTTCCGGGATTTATAAAGCAACGATTTTTATAAGGTGGCAAATAAGTGGCGCGTGAGGGGAAACGTACCTAATATCCGAATGTGGGAAGCGGAAAACAATTCCGTTGTTTATCCATTGCACATGAAAGCATTATCGAAAATATCATTGTCATAAATTTTTATATATGCTTATTTGTTTTCTTTTGCAGCGGACTGTGTGAGCCCTAACGGAATGGGTCGTCGAGGGATTCTAACCGGTGTGGCGAATGACTGCGGCAGCATTTTGTGATCAATTGCTGTGATCTCTGAAGAGACGGTAGAGATTGGCAAACAGGAAGAGCAGCTTTAAGAGGCACACGTGAAACATCGATTTGTGCAGGCAGAATATATAACAGTTGACCCCCCAACGACTCTTGTAAAGGATGGTAGTCTTTGAAGGCACGCGTATAAAAACAAGAAAGTTAAGCTATTTCGATTCGCCACTTTTAACAATTGTCGAAATGAAACGAAAAATCAATAAGACTTTTGCAAACAATATTTGAATAACCTATAAACTGATCGCAGGTAAGATTAGGAAATATATATATCAGGAAAAAACATGTATTATTATGTTTTTGACATTTCATCCACAATAAGGAATAAAAGGGTATTTTAACAAATTTAAAAATAGCGTTTTACAAAAGAGTCGGAATTAAAAGATCCATTTAAAATGTGCACAAACTAAAATATATCCATCATTAGAATGCCATTTAACAATGTCACCTATATAAAGCATAACATTTTCCAGTTGCATTTCGATAAACAGAGCCCCGCGCCGTGGCTCAGTGGTTAGCGTGTTTGACTTCTGATCCTCCTTCAATGTACCGTAAGGGTTCGAGCCCCCCAGTCGAACACAGGTATATGAAGGAGTCACATGAGGTGACTCCAGCTATAGCCGGTGGTGGTTTTTACGAGGTTTCCTCTCGGTTTTCCACCGTATTAAGTAAGGCACAATAAGAAGCGGATAATCCGTCGTCATATAAGTGAAATACACTTGAGTACGACGTTAAACACCAATCAAAAACAAACAAAGAATCGATAAACAGAATATGATACTCGTACAATTACATCAATTCAACCTAACAGTATAGGTATCTGTTGTACCATCTTCATGGTGAAATAAAATAGAGAAAGGTTAATACTCCCAACGCCAATTTGTGGGTTTGTTATCAAGCCACCATCATGAATGATAAGCCATGAAATCATCAATTACTACTCGACTTAATTCATATGACACAAAATATTGGTATCAAGTTTTTCCTCTTTCTTAGACTTTACTCCTTTATCTATTATGCTTTAACTCTACTGCTCTATTTCATATTCCAAACGATAGTGTAATAGATACTGAAAATATAAATACCTACTACGTTTTCAATATTAGCAGTTACCTTCATGGTGTAATAAATACCGAAATATGGAATATCAGTTCATATGCATGGCTTCTTTAGTCGGAGTTCATATTCTTATATTTTGACACCCTATAGCACCTTTTGTTCGGAAAAACTGAGGTCTGACCGTATAACATTAACAATAGGCTTTAATTAATTTAAAATTTAAATTTGTTTTAAAACAAAAATGGTCATATGGACAGCCGTAGTTTTGAATTTCCTCAGAATCTCCGACTTGAATTCAAACAAATCCAGCACAACCAATATCGTCAGTGTTAAATCGAATAGACGTTGATAAAATAGTAATGCACACCACAGGACGCTTATAACGGAAATTTGAAGAACAAAATAGTATTTTTTATCAGAAACGTTTATATAATCTGCAAAGCTCTAGAGCTTATGACAATTAATAATACACACTTCATATTGGTTTATTAAAAATTGTCGCAGTTGAAGTTTTATGAAAGAAGATATTTTGGTCCGATCCAAATATTCCATTTATTCGTTCATTCCGATTGGTGATCAGTCTTCAGTCTTGTCAAATAGAAGAACGATACCAAATGTGATAGAACAAGCCCTGCGGGGATTTATTACCGCCATGCCATTTACAGAAACATGCATACGTCTTATACTGTTATCATTATATATTATGGTCAATAAATATGTCAAATGTAAAAAAAAATCATGTAATGCCCTCGCTTAAAAATTGTCCAATATCAACTCGCTGATTGCCCTTTGACCTTAGAATCTGGCATATCTCCATAGCAGAGGAGTTTATCGTACTTAAGTGTAACCTGCTACGGAGATTTACAGTGAGAAGCGGAGAATCATCGCCTAATCTCAAAATTAAAAACAAACTCCTTGAGATCTCGCCTGGAAAATATGCCGTGCAACTTAGATCAACAGAGGAAAATTGGCATATTTTACATGTCTTCATAAATCCTTAACCGACAATAAATGATCGGAACATCCGGGCTATTGACGTCATAGCCACCAAGTGGGATCACTGGGCAGGGAAACTGTGAGCAAGCGTGGGTTAGGGGTAATGGAACAAGTGTGCTTTGTCATTCAACAAAGTATATCCCCATTCAAGTTTTAATTAACATTTGGCACTACTTCCCTCAATGACCGTATAACACTTTCTACTGCGTCATTTTTGTTATGACTCAAGTATAGTCTGCACAGTCTGATTTGAAAATCACTTAACGAATTGATTGCAGCGCACTGATAGTAGTTTTTCCAAAAAGTATCACTTGCGAACTCTAACGTGTTATCCGATTAATTAAAAGCCGTGATACAATAGCTCGTGCGTACCATTGCCAATTGACTCTGTGCTTTGACTTTCTGTCTGTTTGTTGGTCCGTCTTTTTGGCAGGCGCTATATGCATATACTCACAACTATTTCGTTAAAACTTTTAACAGATTTACCAATGGAAATAGTCTAAAAATTGATATTTGCAAAACGATGTATATATTTGCTTGGTGTTTTACGCCACGTGTACCATTATTTCACTTTTTTGACAGTATAGTGTCCGAGTTAATGGTGGAGGAAACCACTTCCGGCAAATGACTGGTAGCTTTCCCCACATGTATCAATCGTGGTCGAAGGTGGACTCCAGCTCATACACAACACTGGGGGCAACAACAGCGATTCTGAAGCTATAGGCTTAATCGGTCTGTCCACGTGAACGGATACAAACAAAAGATTGTTTGTTTGTTCGGTTGGGGTTTTACACCGTACTTACGGTTATTTCACTCATATTACAGCTTGCCAGCCCAATCGGTGAAGGAAAACACCATCGACGCCACTGGCAACAAACAATGACAAGATATAAGACAAGCACAGGACATAATACATGGTGCACTAAGACAAAGTGTGAAAATTTACAGTGCTAGACTTCACAAGACAGATCGGTTTCTTATTGCCCCTTAGCTCTGGGAGCACCAGGGCAACATGAAGCTCCCTCCAACTACCCGTATTAAAGAAGGCGATAAAAGCACTTTGCACTCACCACACTCAGTTGTAGTTTCATTGCACATAAATTCGTTTGTTTTTATAAAATATACTTGATATGCATGCATCAAAACATGCCCGCGATTAACTCACATCTTGGGTTTAGGAATGCTCATGGTTATAGTATTAGACCTTCTGATATTTTAAAAGTTAACTTCATAGTCCATTTGTTTCATTCATAGCGAATATAAGCGATTATATTATAGTGAGCGGTAATAAGAAACGGAACAGTGCGGTGGGCAAAGCTCACGTCATAATTTAACCAGCGGCTTGAATTAGCCTATTATTCGTAGTGAGTGGTTTGCTGGAATGAGATAGGAGATTTGTACGAGTCTAGTTTGTAAACGACCACGATTACGTTGCAAGCACGTCAGTGGTGTTTGCAGGCGTGCTTTGCGGAGATTCTTAGCCTCACAGACGTGCTCCTTAATTAAGACGAGACCCTTCAAAAAACAAAACTGTCACTTTTTGCCTCGGCTTAGTTGTCATAACACAGCCTATCAACGGATTATGTGCTTAACATAAAATTTTGTAATTATTTTTGAAAATTCGGTTAGTCATTAAACAATAGCGACGGCCTTGTTTTGGTGATTTGGTTTCTGACGGTTTAACGAGCTCTGTTACTCAATGCAATACTTAGACACGAGCTGTGGTAAGGTTACCTTCGCAAAAGATTATCAAATATTACCAGACATAATCCCCTCTGTTAACAAATAGATTTAAAGGATATATTAAAAGAGATGAAAACCAAAATATGCAGGTCATATGTTTATGTAAGCCGACAGCAATCTGTTCTAATATGTAGCATGTTACAAAATGACCAAATAAATCTACCCAAGAATGGACTTGAGAGATTTATTATAGATTACCAAACATTAAAACGAATGAGATTAAATGATAGTTTAGTTTTGGATTTGTTGACTTTCAACCGGTCTTAAAGCCCGATGCTCCTTCCTGCAAGAACAATTGTGTTTCATGGTCATTTAACTGTAGTCCTACATAACACAATTAGTGTAATTCTGAAAAACGATAACTTCATTTTGATTCAATAGTCCGGATCTCCTGATGATGGCATGTATTTTATGTTAAACTCTTCAGTAGAAGTAAAAGTTTCTAATTGCACGTTCAGTGAAATGCTTAATAAAAAGCCTTGCGTGGTAGTAATTTCAAAGGCATGGATAAAGTTTATAAATATATAGACAAACCTAGACAGAAAAGTTACGAGAATAGAACGTGGATATATCGCCACTTTTTATTTCGAAAAAGTTATTGTATGGCAACAATAACATTGAACTCAATTGGAAATTTCGTTGCAAACAGAGGTAGAGTAACGTGTTTTTATTATTACATGTACTAATGTGATTGCTTTAAACCCTGAACACAAGGTAATTTATTCAATAGAGAAAAGCAAATGTAACAGGTGTATATATCTAAACAAATACAACAATCCCAATCGACACTCAATCGACCCACTTTGTATTGTGCTAATTCTTTTTGGTGTAAGTATAGTTTATAATATACTATAACAATTATTACAAAACATCGGTGT
Source organism: Cryptochiton stelleri (assembly GCA_031471745.1). Classification (NCBI taxonomy): domain Eukaryota; kingdom Metazoa; phylum Mollusca; class Polyplacophora; order Chitonida; family Mopaliidae; genus Cryptochiton; species Cryptochiton stelleri. The sequence continues at coordinate 2,223 of JAUELC010258986.1, read as the reverse complement.
CATGCAAGGTCTTATATTACTACCAGCATCGTTAAATCAGCAGTGAAAGGCCAATTCTCCTTTCGTGCACACCGCTGGGATACTTTTGCCTCATTTGCCTCAATATTGAACATCGTTGTCAATAGTCTGTCAACAAACAGAACACTTCTACCGTAAAAGAACAAGAAGATATCTGGGTTGAACTTACCATGAGGACGTGCCTGTCCCTGGGGCGGGATTTGTTGACCCTCGGGACGTGCTTTCGTGGGCTCAGACAGAGACATCACGGGAAGGGTGGGACCAGCACACTGGGTCTCATTCCCATCTGATTTCATCAAGGTCTCAATATCAAACGCACATCTCTTCTTTATCGATAAATCCATCTTCTAGTAATTTACTGTTGGTCAATGAAAGCAGTGTTGTCACGACTGTTACATTAGCTGCGAATGTCTATAACTTGCGTAAAACAAGTGAAATGTTTTCGTAAATGTTAAATAACTTTTCAAAACAGCTTCTAATCACAGTTTCACTTCGAATTGTACACGCTCGATATTAATTAATCATTTTGCTAAGTTATGCGAACAGTTAATCGGAACCAAAATCTTTCACAATAAATGAACTTGTTCCAAACATTCTCTATCAATCTTTCTCAAAACTTGACCTTAAAGGACTGACCTATAGTCAATAAGCTCCACTTGTTAACTAACTGGAAACTTTGTAATAGTTTGTTTGGCGGTAAAAATAGACTAAACCCTGGATGACAAACCGCAAGAGATACACATGTTGTGAGATAACCACAACCTCAGCTGAACGCTCAATAAAATGACATTTGGAGCGATCAGAGAGAGGATTACAGGTTATGTTGGCCGCCAAGTCACTTGTATTTACACAGATCGTCATAACGGCATGTCCTAAACAATTCTCCCAGCTTATTTATTCATATCCGTGCAAACTAAAGCCCGTAGAGGATGTAGCGCGGTTCGCAGACAGCGCATCGTATTATTGACCATTCGTTGCCGATTTACGACTTCATTGCACCTAACAGTCCTACTTCCGGAAATGCATAACTAAGAAACATTATTTTCCGTTTTGTGAAAATATTCCTGTTTGTTTGTTAGTTTTATTGGGGTTTTATGCCACACTTAAGGTTATTTCACTCATATGGCGACGCCACTGGCAACAAACAATGACAAGATACAAGACATTCACAGGACATAACAGGACGCCACAACAGCTACTTGTTGCCCCTTAGCTCTGAGAGCACCAGGGCAACACGAACCTCCCTCCAACCGCCCGCTGAGAGGACCATTAAAACGCGGATATTGAGAGCACAGTAAAAGTATTTTTTATATTCAAATATCTATATATGATATATATCTATATACAACATAGTTTGGGTTATCCTTTTCTTACTGATTGTAATTATGTATGGGATCAACACATATCAGACCCATCTACTTACACTGATACGTCTTCAGAAACGCGCTGTACGAATTATTACCTCATCTAATAAATATGATCCCGCCGCACCATTATTCGTTGAACATAAATTATTGCCTCTAACGTCTATAAATACATATTAACCCATACCATTAATCCTCAGATTCACGTACAGCGTTTATGTCCTCCCAACTTTTGTCTGGGCTTATTTTTTCTAGACAGTCTGACTTTCACCAATACCAAACCCGACGATCATTTATTAATTTACTGGGCGATGTTTTGGCGGGCGATGAATACCAAAATGGTGAAGTTTTAAAAATAAAACTTGACGTAAAGCGTCGCGTTCTGGCAATGTAAAAAAAAAGTGCTCTATAGTGTCAAGCACCACACACATTTTGAGAAACCGATCATCGTGCTTATTAATTCGAAATAAAAAAGAATTAACTGGCAAATGTCCAGATAACAATTTATAAATAAGGCTTTCAGATTTTCTACTGTTCAATGAAAAAGACTGAAATGATATAGTCTGTCGAAAACGATAGAAGAATCTAGACCACAAGAAGCCCATCTTTCTTGCCATCTTGAAAATAAAAATGAAGAGAGGATATTTATTTTCGGAAACAGATATGTAAAAATGACTATTTTTATATTCGAGCAAGTGTTTAGCTTATTTATCTGTCAGTTCATTGTCTTCAATGTTGTGATACTTTCGTAATATATTGTTGTATACATAGAGGATCTCTAATGAGTGACCCGGAGATATCAAATTTATGAAACGAGAGTAGTAATTTTCATTTATTCCGA
>JAUELC010258884.1:0-10371 GCA_031471745.1 Cryptochiton stelleri | reverse complement strand
ATGATAATATGTATGTGGCTATTGATTACTTCAATAATCACAACACTATAATCTCTAGAGATCTTAACGAGGACCTTCTGGGCTCTAAACACAGTTATCTTACTAATATTTTATGCTACGTTTTGACTAGTGCGATTGATAAATGAACCTATACCTGCATCTCAACTATTGTTAGATCCCATTGCTTGCAATAATCGCACACTTATTTCGGATTGCAACATCCTATCAAATGTCTGCAGTGAGCATTGTCCTGTTTATGTTACTCTGAAATCTAGTATACCCAGGCTCTCGAAATTCTTACGAACTGTATGGAACTATAAAATAACAAGTTTGGATTATTTAAGGGAAGCATTGGGTAGCGTAAACTGCGAGGATGGTTTTGAATTGTGCAGTAATGACGTAAATTCCTTGTGTTTACTTGTGTCTAGTAAAATTTTGGATATAAAAAAGTTATCGATCCCCAATAATACTGTGACAATATACCCAGGCGACAAGACATATAAATTTTGAAATTCAAATGCCATTTTACACAATTGCCTCCTATGTTGAATAAAACAAAATGAGTATATTCACAATACTGAAGCAAAGGCTAATCTAATCAACGATTACTTTGCTTCAATTTGCTCTTCGGATGTCGATGATGATTCAGAATTGCCACCTTTTGCAGAGCATTTGGGCGCTCAATTAAACAACATCCATGTTACTGCTGATGAAGTTTTATGTGAGTTAAATTTCATTGATACAACTAAACAGTAGCGCTACACCTCATCGGTTCAAGGGTTCTATTTTAAGCTCGTTCAGTTCTGTCACCAGTTTTAGGTCTTCACTTTAATAACTCTCTAGAAAATTCTATTTATCTATCTGACTGGAAAATAGCGAATGTAACTCCTGCTTTTAAATCTGGAGATCCAACTCTTTCCTCTAATTATACACCTATCTCTCTCTTGAGCTGTACGAGCAAAATATTTGAACGATTAGTTTTCAAGCATATTTTAAATTTTATTCACAGTCGCGCCTTATCAGTACGGCGTCTGGCCTGGTAAATCGAATGTTTTCAAACTTATCGATATATATATTGACCTTGTCAATGTCTTAGATAATGGCAAGGAAGTTTTATTCCTCATTTGCGACATCTCTTAAGGCTTTTGACAAGGTATAGCATAGGTGCTGTATTATATAAATTACATTGCAAGGATATAAGTGGAAAATTACTTGACTGGTTGGCGAGCTATATAAATGGACGTTACCAACGAGTCGTTTTAAATGGAACGAGATCGGAACTAAAACGCATTACAGCCGAGGTTCCCCGAGGCAGTTTCTTGGGGCCTCTGTTGTTTGTCTTCTACATCAATGATCTCCACATTAACATTGTTAATAATATCTGCTAGTTCGCGGACGATACTTGCCTATATATTGTGTCAGACTCTTTGTGAAATCCTGAAATTACAGTCTCTAAATGCGGACTTAATTGAATTAGAATCATAGGCAGCATGCTGGCGCGTCTCTTTTAACGCCACGCAAACAAAATCTCTATTATTTTCGAGGCGTCGCATACTCTCTTACTTAAATGTGACTTTTATGGCTAACAGAATTGAATTAAGTGAGTCGCATAAACATTTAGGAATCACTTTGAGCAATCGTGCTAACTGGAAGAAACCTATTTACAATCTAATAGTAAAAACCAATATTCGAATCTCATGCTTACGTGGAATGAAATACCGTCTTAATAGAAAATGTCTCCAAATAATGTATACAAGTTTTGTCAGAGCTTCATCGGAATATGCGGATATTGCATTGACAGTTTGAATGACAGGCAATTGAATTCAATTGAGCAATTACAAAACGAATATTTACGTGTTATTACGGGGTGAACTAAAAGTGTCGCAACAGCACTTTTATAAGAAGAATCTGGCTTCCGCACTCTTTCGCAACGGCGCAAAATTAATCGTCTAACAGCCTTTCATCAATTATTTATGAGGATAATAATTTAAATTTACGAAACAAGTTACCAGCACCGGTTGGTGTGAGGAATGCATATCCCCAGAGAACTAGTAACACGCTCAGTACCTATTTCTGTAAAACTGTATCATATTCAAAATCAATCTTCCCTGAAACTTGCAATAATGTTAAATTGCTCTCAGATCTATAAGAATTTAAAAAGCATATATCGCGAATTATAACAGTAAATAACCCCTCCCATTGGTATTTCCACGGCGAGAGGGTAGCAAACATTATCCTTTGTATTTTAAGGAATGGCTGTAGCAATCTGAATGATGACCGTTTCAATAAATTCCTTACTGATTTCCCAGGTTGAGACTGTGGATATCACTTTGAAACAGCCGATCATTTCTTTTTAAACTGCCAGAGATACTTTATCGCTAGACAAAATCTTTTCAACGATATTCGCCAGTGTTGTTACACTGGTGATATCTCAACGACATTTCTGCTATCTGGTTCTTCTGAAATCTTTAATGATCAGAACGTAAATATTGTGAACGCAATAGGTAAATTTATAATTTGTACCAAAAGATTTAATTGATTTTCACCTGCATGGTTCATATATTTGGGCAGGCCAGATGCCAGGCGAGCACGCTTGTTCACCAATAATATACATTCATTATCTTAATGTTGGTTCAAAAGCTATAGGATGAGAACAGGGTTTCCCATCATTCCTCAGGCGAGCTTGGATTTTCAAACTTCACAATTATACTGTACACCAGAGGGCGCTACTCTCAAAAGCATAAAATTGTTGAGCTGGAGTAAATTGGGCGTTGCACACTTCTGGTATGGCGAAAAGACCGGATATTGAACATTGTTTGGTATGTGCTGTGTATATCATATCTCTTATCGGGGTTTAATTTGGATTTTTTTTTCATCACATAGCCTGACCATTATCTCCGGCATCTTCACAGCACAGATGGGTACCACCATTTTTGAAAAATTTCCCTAAAATTTAGGACACATAAATTTGTCAAACATATAGCGTATTTCTCAGTGCAAAAACTCGTTTGGGGCACAATAAAGGAATATCTTGGGCAGAAAAATACAAGCGTCTACTCCTCACCTTGTCAAGCTTGCATCACATTTCTGGTCAAACAAGGAGGAGATTATACTCCTATAAGTGGAATTATCCCAAAGAATTGGAATTATCGCACCAACATGTAGCCATGGTGTCAAATATCCCTCTGCACATAAACCGCACAGTGAAAGACATTAAACTTTTATCCAACGTAGTAGGGCACAGAAATTTAATATAACCGCTCTAAAAAACAATGGAGAATAAGCAGAATGAGAACCATTGCTCGAAAGGAAGGATGTTTTTCTCCGCTGTGTATCATGATATTCGGGAAAAGGCGATGCACTGTTTGAAAAGTGGTACATGTACTTGACCGGTCTATCCGTTCTCGCTATTTCACTTTGATATCTGTCTGACCGCCGAAAGGCAGTAAACGTGGCAAGGCTGATTACAATGTTTGTGATGATATCAGCCTTGCCTATGAAGGTGACAAGTTTGGGTTTCACAGAAACTTACACGGCTATACACTTTGATCGGTCTCTGTTAACTTCTGTAGATCTGTTACATCTGTCTATTAGCGATCTCTACTCATTTATATATTTATTCATATACGCTTTGATCCGCCTCTGTTAATTCCTATTGCTTTGTGGCATCTGTCTATAAGCGATCTTTACCTATTTAGATATTTATTGATATAGGCTTTGATTCGTCTCTGTTAATTACTTTAGATCTGTGACATTTATCTATTAGCGATGTTTACCCATTTAGATATTAATAAATGATAAACCGTATCCGTTATATTTTTAATATTTTTGGGGAAATGACAAATTTTCGGGCAAAGAATACCCCCCCCCCCCCCCTTTAAAAACTACACCCTCCCCTACGTCTTTGGTAGTCCTAGTTTCCCCTTGTCTACAGTGACTAATAGTCTCGTTGAATGGTCGTATACGTGTGTACAAATACTTGTATATGGTCATAAGGAGAAAAAAGTCAAGAGGTGGGGTTGTGGAAATGAATGGGTACAGAGAAATCAGCCAAAGGTCAGGAGATGTCAGCATTGAACTTCATTTAAACATTTATTTTTATAGCTGTGACCTCGTGGCCCACTTTTAACCTGACCCTCTGCAAAGATTAAACTTCGTTACACTTTTGTTTTAAGTATTATTGCCCGAAAAAAATATTTTGACCACATTTTTATAGCATTTGGCCCGGCCAAAAAGGATATAGTTTGACAATGGCACATGCACGTATCTTGTGTGGCCTGAGTTAAAGGGACACCCTCTGGTTATGGAGAATACGTATGGCCCGGATAAATAATTTTGTGTAAATATGTATATATGTATATGTAAAATATGAACATTCTCAAAGGTTTGATTTGAAAATTATGGCCCAGACAAACGATTTTAACCGTGTTTTAATATATTTTTAACCTTGACCACATGATCCTCAACCCCTAAATTTGATGCCCTCCTGACAGGAGTCCCTAGAGACAACATCGCCCTGGGTCCGTCTGCTAAAAACCAGGATTAGTCGCTAAAATCGGATTAGATCACTAATCCAGGATTAGAGATAGACTGTTAACATGACGTGATGTCATCCAATGCAGGATTGAATTTAAAAGCGTTGTGAGCAATTGGCCCCAGGACACGACTCCCCCCCCCCCTGCACGCGAGCCCCGACCGGACTTTATCCGGACCGGACAGGAGCCCCATTCGGACGTAACAACCCCCTCCGCCCACCCACATTCTGGCTGGCGGTGCACGTGTCCGGGGGTATAAGTCCGGGCGGGGATTCAGTCCGGGGGATAAGTCTGACCGGGGATCGTTTCCGGGGGTGGGGGGTGGGTGAGATAAGTTCGAGCGGGGCTCGTGTCCGGGGGGTGGGATAAAATGCGGGTGGTTATCGTATCCATGGAGGATCTTGTCTGCAGGGGAGGAAAAGTCCAGGGGGGGTGGACATATCCGTAACCTTTGTATCCGTACACACTCTCCCACACACGCACACGCATGCTCACTTACATCTGTGTCTCTTAAAACTAGTTCTCCAGACCAGCCCCAAAATAAGGAGTTTTACTTCTTATCTTAAATCAACATTTTCGCTGAACTCATGAACGATGGACTTAGGATCAACACGATTTGCAAAGCCGATTTGATATTGCGTATGGAGCTGTGAATTTGCACACTTTGTCCTACTGCAGCCTTGCTTTGTGTGTTCTGCTGTATGTTGCCATTGTTTGTTGCCATTGAAGTCAGGGGTGGTTTCCCGAGTCCATTGGGGTAGCACGCCGTCAGGTGAGTGAACTAAGCTGAAGTACAGTGTAAATCCCCAACAAACAATTATAATTCAGAAGAAAACTACAATCTTACCAATATTGATATACAGTACAAGTGGTTTGTTGACATTGTGTACAGCATTTGTCAAATTAAACATGAAACAAATGTTTCAGTAACTTTCTAGTCATACTATTGTCAAATGTTGTTGGTTGATACACACTTAGATCCACACTTACATGGTCACAAAATGAAGACAAATGTTGACTTGCTCTCTATAGTTTGTCATCATATCATTTGACATTTTGTACTTTCACCCAAATGGGCAGAGCAAAGGTCGTCAGGCATTATGTAGTTTAGTCTGTCATTCTCTTCCAAACCAAGAATAAACAACACAACACAAACATAAATATTATATTCTTACACACACGTTTTTTTTTGTATAAAAGAAAAAAATACTCGATTTTTTTTCATTTAATGAATATTTTTTCTTTATTCGGTTATGATCATATTGATATTTAAGCAATAGGCACTTCAAGTAAACAGTCAGAACAAAAGAGAAGATTTTGTTTCAGTGAAGTTTCCAGAAGTCTTCACACCAATGTTATTTCAATTGTACACACAAAACAAAGTCGTGGCTGTTTCCAGGTGTGTGAAGCCTGGATATATTTTTTCCCGTTGTGTCCAAAGTTGTATTCGTTGTGTAGTTAGGACTGTTTACTTTACCCACTCCATAAGGGCAAACCTCCTGAACCCATACTGCCATCGCCATCGCCATCTGTAAAGTGAAATATCGACATGTATTTTTAATTACGGAGAATGAAAGATGGCATGTACCAATATTATGTTTCGTCTGATATACCACCAGCTGTCATTTCCCAGCCGCTGAAACCAATTACTATTTTACTGTGTAAATCAAGGCGTCTTAACGGGGAGAAAATCTGTTTATGAAGTTTGGTTAGTATATTATAGTATAGCATAGTATAGTATGGTATAGTATATTATCGTAGAGTATAATATCGTATCGTATCGTATCGTATCGTATCGTATCGTAAAGTATAGTATAATATAGTATAGAATAGTATGGTATAGTGTAGTATCGTATTGTATCGTATCGTATCGTATAGAATCGTATCGAATCGTATCGTATCGAATCGTATTGTGCAGTGCAGTATAGTATGGTATGTTATGAATACCACATTTTACTTTGCTAGCACAAGGCTCGGTTTTCAACAACTTACTCAGCATTTCAACATATTCAGTTTCGAAAAAAAACGAACCCTCTGCTGGCACAAACTATTGACAGTGTGGTAGAACCGTTCTCCACAGAGAACACAGAGTGACATACAATTAGTGCGAAAGATTTGGACGAATAATTAACTTTAAAATGTCAAGTATTAAATGTCTTAATTCAAAGCTAATACTATGAGTATACTGCTTTTATTTAAGTATAGAACTGCTTTGTGGAGTCAGCCTCTGGATGTTTTTGTGATTTGCACTCAGCTGAGTACAGAAAGCGCTCTCAATTTGTTATTACCTCTTGTATTTAGATGGAAGTCTAGTCGACTCCCTTGAACACGAGATATTCTTGAATATACTCAAAGCATAGGGCTCATCTATATTTCTGGCTCAATCGCTTTTATCCATTCGGCTGGCACGCCGTCACAACGACGGAAAAAAACAATCAAACAAACAAACAAACTTACTTGTTAATAGCATAACACACATATCCACTTCGTCAATTATTTGAACTATGGATGCTGCGTTAACTCCCAGACAGTAGTCGGTGGTAGATGATGGGTCTCCCTGGATTGTGTGCATACACAACCCGCGCACGAAATTGTATGTAAATTCAGTTTCACAAACACTCGCGATAGCAACTGAAATGGAAATGTAAATAATTTGCATGAATTGTGTGAAGTTATATTAAGACAAAGTTCAACATATTTTAAGATTTATTTTGTGTATTATTAACAGCCAGCTGAAGTTAGCAAGGATGTCGTTATTCGTTATTCGAAAAGCAAACAGCGTTCGAACAACAATCCTCTGGCTGCCCGAAGAGGGTTCATTATTCGAAGAAAAGGCAAGAACAATCGTTGCTGGCGAGACGCCGCATATTCTAGGCGGATAAATTGTCCACTGCATCGTCAGCCTTTGTGATACGAGTAACGCACACTCTGCCAGCTGATCGATCTTTATTCGAAAAATGGGTTATTGGCTTACATTTTAAACCATATTTTACTCAGGTCGGATAAATTGTCTACTTCACTGTCATCATTTTCTGTACCGAAACATGAATCCTCTGCTAGCCCAAGGCTCTCTTTTCAACAATTTACTCAGCATTTCAACATATTAAGTTTCGAAAATTATTGAATACTGTTAATTAAATCAAGTACCAACTTTAAAATGTCAAGTATTAAATGTCTTAATCTGAAGCTGAATACTGTGAGTATACCATTTTTATTTAAGTATAGAACTGCTTTGTTGAGTCAGCCTCTGGACGTTTATGTGATTTACACTCAGCTGAGTACAGAAAGCGTTCTCAATTTTGTATTACCTCCTGGTATTTGATGGAAGTCTTGTCGACACTTGAACTCGAGATATCCTTGATTATACCTAAAGTATAAGGCTCATCTATATTTCTGGCTCAACCGCTAATTTTAGGGGAAATTGCATCTTCTCGAGACAAGGTGAGTCCTGACGTGAAACTATTCCCCACCTTGTCACGCTTGGGCGGCATGTTTTGACAAATAAGGAGAAGACAACCTCTCCCAGTTCGAGTGATCGGCAATACAAGCTCGCACCTGGCCATGGTGCCATATATCCCTCTGCATATAGACGGAAGACTGAAATACATTACACTTTTATTTAACGTAATAAGGCGTAGGTTTAATATCACTACTCTAACAGACAATCAAGAATTAGCATAATTTGAGTCAATGCTGGAAAAGAAGGACGTTTTTCTCTGCTGTTTAACATGATATTCCGGCAGAGGCGATACACTGATTTAAAAGTGGTACATGTATTTGATTGGTTTATGCAATATCTCCATTTTACTTTGATCTCTGTCTGACCGCTGAAAGGCCATACGCATGACAAGGGAGGAAATAGAGTGTATGGGGATATCATGCCTTGCCTCAGGAAGATGGGGGAAGCTGAAGACAAATATCCACCTTAGGCTTTCTTAATTTAACAAAAAGTGGAGATCTCGTATCTATGGAGTCATCATTACTTTGCATCACCACTTGTCGAATTATATACATATCTCTAGCAATTAGAGAAATTTAATTAATCATTTAGAGTTATCTCTTAATCATTAGAAAATATCTCAATAATTTACACATATCTATTAGCCATTTACAGATATCTTAAATTCATCAGAATTAGAGATATCTGTAAATAAATTAGAGATATTTCTAATTCAGATTAAATGATAATTTGACCCTCTTAATGTTTTTAATAGTGTTATACACAGACATACGTAAAGGCCACATGAATGTACAGTATATGGAGGACGTCTGAATGAACGGGTAAAATTACCAGCTGACGGGTAAAACGGACTATTAGATCATTTTGCCCCACGACATAAGGGCCGTCTGCCCCATGATGGCTATGAAGATCGCGTGACCTGATTGCAAATTATTGCACTGGTGTGTGAGAGTTCATACAGTCATTCCCATTCCCCGAATAATATATACCCAATATTCACGCAGTTTTACTCGAACCTTCAGGCCACTGCTTCATTACAGAAAGATGTTTTCTCATATACCTATTATAAGATCAGGGGATTTCCTAAAATTTGATCACTATCCAGCTCAGAACCGAAATTTGATTTTCCTGGCGGTTATATTGTTACTTACTAGTAATGCCAAGACGTACGGCGGTGTGCGACAGCCGATACATAGATTGCAGCAGCTGTAGACGGTTATTTCAATGGTGGGCCATATTACCTTGTGCGGCCATTTGTACCACCATTTGTAGACGAAAACTTATATTGCAGGTTTTCGTCTCCATTAACGGTTTATTGAGAAGATGTGTCCAAAGCCTCAAAGTGAAATATAACTGGGTATACAGAAATATAATTGTATAGTAAATATGTAAAAGCTTACTCACCATTTGCGAATAACATCAGAAGAATACCCGTAGTTACGATCTTGCCGGCGACTTCTGTTTGTCTTCGTCCCATGTTTACAAATTTAATTTATTTGATTGACTGCGGAAAATGTTGTCTCTTCCTCTTTATATACCGAAACGCCTAGCTACATCTGACAGTTGTTCACACATGTATAACATTAGATAACATTGAGGTATTGATTTTTCAAAGATTGTTTTCTATGGTTCATTAAATTTAAAGATTAACTTATTTGTTGTACTGGTAATCGTTAGACTCTATAGATATACATGTACTCAGTAATCCGTTGTATAGGTGCAGGTTTAAGTTCTTATCCAAGTACTTCACGAAACAATTATTGAAAAAATTAAAATATCGTTGTCGTTCATTTTTAAAGCCAAACACTTAATATTTCTCAATAATTATCCTCATACAGTTAAATAATAAAGTATGTAATCATTTGGTACAATCAAACTAATCATGCTAATCTATAATAATAAAGTATGTAATCATTTGGTACAATCAAACTAATCATGCTAATCTATAATAAAACAAATTCACTTCAGTCAGAAATTATGTTTGGTTAATGTGCCCCATACTTTACGCAATGGTCGACTATTGCTATTATAGAAAGTCATCTACAAGTAACTCCTAATATCCCCAACAGTTCACGTATTCTCTCTGTTTTTTTGATGAACCAGTTCGACGAGATAGTGCCCAGGCATGGGGCGGCGTTTGTGTTTATATATCTAAGTGTTTATCTTTTTTCGCTCCGCCCTGAGCTTGATCATGACTCGACGGAAATGGTGTGGATAGAAATAATAAACAAACCTAAATCATTAATTTGTATAATCTATCGCCCACTTAATATTGATGTTCACATGTAGGGTGAGTTAAATGATAATATGTATGTGGCTATTGATTACTTCAATAATCACAACACTATAATCTCTAGAGATCTTAACGAGGACCTT
>JAUELC010258776.1:0-10372 GCA_031471745.1 Cryptochiton stelleri | reverse complement strand
TTGGCGCCCCCCCACCCCCCTTTCTCAAATTGCTGGATCCGCCCCTGCAGCATATACACTACTTGTCGTTACTTGATAAACAGATATAATTCCTCGCTGGTTGGAGAATATCCGCGTACCGTACTTCTCTAGTCCTTCCAAAGTTGATGAAGAGATTGTCAACATCATATCTCATGACTCTTACACTTTTAACAACGCTACAGCCTCGTTAGCAATCTATCAATGACAGGTTAAACATGAAGGGAAAATCATATGCGACAATCGTATATAAATATCTAGAGATAACTGGATGTTAACTGCACAGTCGAGTAACATAATCCATTATAACACAAATGTTATTTTTTTTAAAAAAACTAAGTAAAGGAAGAAAAAACAGCGAAATCACTATCAGAACAAGGTAAACATTTGAGTAATACATGTTTGTATGTCTGTGTTGATGCGAAAGCATTGTAGACCCCGATATATTTTGCACGGACAGACAATGAGACTAGAAATAAATCATTTATACTATAAACAACAAGTTGGAGTGACCAATAGACTAATGTTATATGCTACACACAATTAGTATACACGAAGGTTACATGAAACTGAACAATCGGATTCTAGGTTAATGCTTCATGTAGAATAAACATGAATAGTTGTCGATATTCACTATGACTCCCATGAAGGTTTCACCAATTTAAAACAAACTGAGCATGTTAATAATTCGTATATCCCGCCCTGCCCAAAACATCGTCATAACTTACAACACCTGTTTGTCGTACTGTGTATTATATCACAAAATGCACTTACTCCGAACCGGTGTTGAAAACGACACATAGCAAATGAATGGGTAATAAAATAAACAGTTTAGAACACATTCGCCATTATTTTATTATATCAGAAGACAATTCTCTGTTTGTCTTTAATGGGTACTAGTAGGCCATTTACACGGCTGGGTCATTATGGTCTATCTTCTTCATCTAACGGACTTCAGTGAGACTTAATAAAAGTATTAGTGGTATTCACAGATGAGAGTTATATTTTACAGACGAGCAGCATTATTTAATTAGATCTGGTAATCATTTACATACTTTGTTCTGTTAATGGTACCAATGGAGCATAACAGAGTTGTAACTAATGGTGAAATTCACTTACTGATTCATTTGCTACATTGTGAAAGAGGAAGAAAATTGCACCCGTTAACTATTTCAACGTAAAATGGTTAACATTGGACAGCTTTTACCTAATTTTATAACACCCTATTATCAAAAAATACTTGCAGCAACTGGTTTACATTTTTAGCAAAATTGATGTTGGAAGTCTAGCTCAAACGCCTTAATAAACTTGAACGTTCTTCTCTTATGTGCTCGCTATACAATTTAGAACTATCAATGAAATGTCTACCATCGTATTCATGGAGATACGTTTTTGTTTCGTGATATACTAAACATTCCACTGTTCTATCTATCCTTCTTTCATTGTTGTATTGATGAGTTCCTTGGCTGTATGGATGTAACGAACAAAATAACAATACACCAAGACTGTCGGTATTATGCAAATATGCTAACCATGTTGATATCAATTATTTTTCGAAAACGAAAATCTTTTGATTATTCAGCTATGAACTTTTTAGGTCAGTATTAAATGTAATCCATCTTGTTTGCCAATTATTCCTTAATAGAATAGAAGGAAAACTCGTAATTATACAAACGCCATTATTCGATAATGGAATGTCCTGCCAGCCCAACAAAATATTGACATTAAATATTTTAATCAATTGGAACAAATCAACAGCAGTATTCTCAATGTTAATAATATTAGAGAATCATAGGATCAATAGTTCTTTCCTTGTATATTTTAGGTTCCCGTAGATATTTATTTCGAAATATTAAAGATGGAGAATATCTTGAATATTTGCTCTAAATCTGCACACCTGGATGTTAATTCTAAGGTTGTTTATTACATTCGAATTAAGGCCAAGCCTCTCTGTAACATAGTTTACTGTGCATTCCTCTGTTAACACTGAATTATGCCACTAGACACGACAATTCCAGTATCCATATCTTAGTAATAAGGAGCCAATTAGTTGTTCAAGAGCCGTAATGGTGAGCGCCAAACCAAACAGTAGCAAAATCCTTAATGCTTTTGTCACTGGACGCACGATTTCAGTCTGGATTATCCAATCAAGATGCCGAGAATGGTATCGGTCCCACTTGCATACGAGTTTAATGTGTTCTTTCTAGACAACCGTTTCGTGTGGGTTTTTTTATATAGAATGTCTGTACCGCCCAACCGCTGTAAAGTGACCTACATTATAACTTATCTTCAACCGCTTCCAATTATCATTAACACTTTTTTCTAGAGGGTTATTACAAATTGTAAGTGAAAGATGCTTACATACGCCCATGTGTCCATCGTCTGCCTTACGCTTCTATATTGTGGTAAAGCCGGCTTATAAACGGATTTCAGTTCAGAAGGTCAGACAAATTACTCTTATCATCTTATCAACTTAGAATACACTTATTGACTTCAAATATACCAATTGCTAACATTCTCATGGCGCAGAAGGCAATTGTATGGCCATTACGGATCTGTGAGCTAAGTGACCACACTGAGTCGATCTGTCGTGGCATCTAGCACTACAAAGTTGCGCAGTTTGTCTTCATGTACCGGTTTCATGTGTTGCGTCCTACTCTTGTCTTGTATCATGTCAATGCTTGCTGCCAGATATAAACGGAGAAACATTCTAAAGTATTCGATTTTAAAATCAAATCATCTCCAACGAAAACAAGTCTGCCTTATAAATGATGCATGATGACATTTACCGAAAACCATTGGTTTCAGCAGTACATGGGACAAGCTTAATAAATTCACTACGCTCCTCAGTTTTTAAATACTTAATGACAGCACCAATGTGGCTAAAACAAGTCGTGTTCAATTAACAGCACTTGCTCAGGAATTACCCTCAGAAGATGACTGCATGGCCATACGGCTCTCAAGTTTCTACGATGCCACATTCGGGTGTTTGGGTATCTTTGGGTGTGTTGTTGTCAAAGATAGATATTGCAATTTATATGTGGCGCCAGTTTTAAAAAAGGATGTCTTAATTATATATTCAAAAAAAGAATGAATCAGTCTACCCATAGATTCATCAAACCTGTTCGCAAATTGTAGTTTTAAAAAAATTCTCAGTAATTCGCTAGATGCTTGGTTAACCTGTTGCTCTGCCAGCCAGAAGAATGGAGAAAAAAATATCCAATAACTTGACGGTACTCGAAGAATGTCATTGTTAATTGATCAAAACCAATCGTTATCAGAGCATCTGTAATTTGATTTAAATCAAATAATGAGCCGTTATTTCAATTGTTCATAAGAAATCATACAATCTATAAAATCAGAACACCATGATTGTGTCACGTGCTAGGTTTTATCCTACACAATTTATTATTTAGTTAGCACTTGGTAAGTTGAGACACTTAGCATATTATCAATTGTTCAGTTCCATTTCCAGCCTTAGGAACAGAAGATATAAATTCCGACTGTGTTCTGTTACAATTGACTGGGGAAGTGGAACAAACATGTTATTAATTTAATAAAAAACAACAGAATAGAAGTCTACCCATGGACTCATTCTGGAAACAAAGTATACGTTGGTATACTTTTGTCGGAGTAATAATTCATACGCTGTTGTTGTATAACTTATTGCTCTGGCAGCCATACAAATAGAAACGTTTTTTAAAAACACGATGGTATGTGAAGATCATGTACAGTAATTTGTTCATTAATCAAAACCAATCGTATGCCAGCGCCTCTCGAATTTGATTTATAATTAAACTGTCGATTAGCTGTTATTGTTTTACATAATCAGACAATATTGGTATATCGTGATAATGTGACTGTAGGTTCAAACCTACACCACCTGTTCTATAATTTACCCGTGGACTACTGTAAACAAAACCAATTTTTCTTTAACATTCAGTTGGTGTGTGATCAGTCCTCATAATCAGGTTCCAATCCAGAAGGTCAAGCTGGTCGCTCTTACCTCATTTTTTTTATTCATTTAGGACAGGGTTTACTGGACGCTATTGCTGCTGGTTCAGTTTACTGAAGACAAGACATATAGAACGTTCCATATGCCACGTGTTAAGCCCGTGTCGCACGACAGACAAAAGTCTACAGTATACAGTATACAGATACAAATCTGTACGTGTGAATTGGTCACGAACACCTTACAAATGTGTACACAGATATATATGTGAGAATAGACCGAGGTCCTATTCTCGCTGTCTACACTGCAGCTATGCAAACACATCTGGCTAAACTAATGTCTTCGCTCGTGTGACTTGACTTATATACACACATCTCTAGTTTTATCCAGTAGCATGCTACTGCCTTTGAATTCCTGATTCTCTAAAACTGTAGCAAATATGGTTTCCTCTATGGATTTCTGGTCCATATTAAGGTCAGCTGTTTGATTTAAATGAATGTCTGCCAGTGTTATCTGCAATGCGAACAGCAGAGTCTGCAGACACTTGATAGTTAGTATACATAATCTGCCGACTTTAATCTGAGTGGAAGACGGACATAAAAATAGTCTAAGCTGGTTTGTGTGATTGGTGTTTAACGTCGTACTCAATGGTATTTCACTTATATGACGACGGCGTATTCACTGCTTACTCTGCCATTCTTAACACGGTGAGAAACCGGGAAGAAACCGCTAAATTTAGAAAAACCTACAGAAAAAAAACAACTATTATTTGCCACCAACATAGCTTAAAACATATTTGATTACATTAAAATATCATAAATTTTTTTTGGCAATCCTTTGTGTGCTTTTGATGTCCCTGGAATCACTGGACAGCGTTGCACATGATATTGATCAAGGGAGGTTACTGTAAGGTAAATAAAGAGAGAAGAAAACAAATTATATACTAGTTTTAAGTAAATACAATCTCACACATGGAGGCTTGGCGGATAATAAATTCGTTATTGACCCTTTACGCAGATTGTTCGGATTTTTATTACCGTCGCTGGTCGCGTACACCGCTTCACCTGCTGTTCAGGTTGTACGAGCTTAATGACGGTCACAAAAGTCTGTACACCCTTTGAAAAATGTCAATAAGTAATATTTTCTCAGAGTGAATATTATGATTAATCCGAGCAAGTCAATAAACAAAGAACATTAAATATTGTCAACCGGAGTCTATTCTGAGCAACACACAAACCTTGCGGCATCCACCATGATGCCTTCAACATAGCATAAGGAAAACATACATGTACATTATATTACAACCATACATAAACCAAAGGGCTTCAGATTTTAACAGCCCGCCCAGTTGTTTTCAAGAAGTTTTCGTTTTAATAGTTTAGTAGGGTCTCTCTTGAGTAAATCTTCCTGTATTCTAGTAATGTCGTGACCTTCTAGTGACAATCCACCTATTCCACCACCACAGTGCACCGGGCTCTGTGGTTCATCTAGGCATATGTTGTCTTTTACGGGTTTGTGGTTCTAAATAGTTGAGCTTATTCGACTTTAGTCTTAATTACGGATTCGGTTGTGATAATACGTTCAGCTGTCGGGATCTTTTTTTAGTTCAAACCTCTACTCAGTACCTTTTTTTCAACAATCGTTAGTAGTTTCTGTGATAAGTTTTTAACCCATGGGTCTGCATTTGAGTGCCCGGATTCTGAATTAATCACGGGAAAGTTAGTCTTCAAACGATCAAAGTTTTGGATTTGTCGCTGCTTGGATGTCTGATGTTGAGATAACTGTGCAATTATAGTAAATTCTACTAGTCGATGGAACACATCGTTCGGCAACTAGTTTTTTAAACCCACAAATAAAATAAGACAAAAACCAGCTGTGTAAAGATAATCGGAACAATGACTTATATGAGATAACATGTCAAGGCGCCGAATGTAGAGACACCTATATTGGGGAAACTCAACAACCATTACATATAAGGGTGTCACACCACAAAAGGGCGGATAGCAACGACAATGACTCTAGCCGTCTTCACCCATATATGTAAAAGCAGTCATGAAATTAAATCTGAAATTTAAAATAATAGACGCTGAAAGCAGATATTTTGAACGAGGGGTTAAGGAAGCTATTTGGGTTAAAGCTGAGAGCCATTGACCTGGTGGCCTGCGATTTAAATTATCGGACACATCGAATAAAAATATCAGAACAATGCCAAAGAAACTTTAACAATTGTTCAATAGTACAATGATTTAATTGTTATGTCGCCACGGGTAGCTGTTTCATACGTACAGGATTGTGCATATGACTTTAAACTTAAGCTCTTTGTATGATTGTAATATAATGTATGTTTTCCTTATTCTCTGTTGAAGGTATCTTGCTGGATGCCGCAACGTTAGTGTGTTGCTCATACTAGAGTCCGGTTGACAAGATTTAATGTTCTTTATTTAACTAATAGTATCATGTCGGGGCTGTCTGACAATGATGTTTTGATATGATTACACTTTTCGAGACACTTCACGGTGGTTTATGTTAGAGAAGCGGCTCTGTTCACCTAACCAGTCTAGGACCAGGGTTGAAGTATGTCTGTTATGAGTGAGTTCACAACGACAGGGAGCACTTAATTCTGAGCACTTAATCGGGATAGCTTTGAAAGGGAACTGGGTACTTGTCATACACAAAAATATCGATTTACCCAGAATTGGGACGACAAACTTACTGGATGTATTTAACTGTCCAGACGGGTAAATTATCAAAAAGTGTGTACATGATTCCAGAAAATGTTACGTATACTGAATCGGTAGGCCCTTCCAATACCTGTAATGTATTATAACAGTTATAACATTGTCTAAGTTCATATAGCATTACTCTTACTGATGTGTTGTACGAAGTAAAGTAAGGCTAAATGAAAACAAGGAGGCATGGTGAGTCCATTTTGCGGGTTAAACTATTTTTAAGAATAAGTAAGATCAATATATTGACGGTCACTAGTTTGTACTTTTGTATTTTTATTTTGTTTTTTTTCATTTTCTAGGTTAGGTATGTGCCATAAATATTATTAACAAAAACACACACACAAAACCGTATTTTTTTTAAATAACATATTTTATTTACTATCCAACAGTTACAAGCCAGGTGCTTTTCGCTTTAGGATTAGGTTTATGCTTATACACCTAACCATAAACATAATCCTTTATGTTTACGGTCAGTTTTATAGTTTGTCTTATGGTTTCATTAAGATTTAGGTGTGTATGTTGAGAGTAAGGTTTAGGGTTAGGTATACGGTTTGGTTTAGAGTTTACCATAACCCTGGATCTAAGAATCCACGTGTTGTCTTACGTGCCGGACTAACTGTTAATTACGTGCTATTTGATTGGATCGGTGATTGTTTAATTGGCTCATTGATTGATTGAGTGGTTGATTTGCTTGGTCTTTTTCGATATTTCATATATAAATAGATCATATTAAATATAAAAAAAAATAAACATTTCTTTTTCTTTTGAAATGGCATTTCTTTACGTTCAGGTTGAATCTTTACAAATAAAAAATTCTTCTTGAAAATTTTAGACAATTTTATGACGGATATATTTCTGGAAATCTTACCGTTTTCCCGCCATTTCAGGGTGTCGTCTGACCTCTACATATGACAAATCGCAGGTCAGGTTCAGGTAGCCGTAGTCAAACTCAAACGAGTCCAAAAACTCAAACTGTACCATCTGATTTTCAGCAGCCTACAACAGATAAGCAGTCTATTTGATGGTTTGTGTTTCTCATTTCCCTTGACAGGAGGAAGAACCCAATCTAATTAAAATCAGATCTAAAATAGCTCCCCGTATTGTCGCGACTGTCGCGTTTTAGAACTGACGACAACCCATAGCAAACGGCGTTCATTTAGGTCATGTAGAGGACTAATCACATAGCAGTTGATCAGACTCGGTCGGCAAACTGACCTATATAGTCATTATTATAGGTCAGTGATGCAAAAGCCGGTCATTTCCACTAACGGACATGGCTTTATCTGGAATAGATTAATCGATACGGGGAACTATTTTTGAACTGATTTTAATTAGATTGGGGTGTCGTCTGACCTCTACATAGGACATATCGCAGGTCAGCTTCAGGTAACGGTAGTCAAACTCAAACGAGTCCAAAAGCTCAAAATGTACCATCTGATTTTTAGCAGCCTATAAACAGATATACCGTCTATTTGTTTGTGTTTCTCATATCCTTGACATGAGGAAGAACCATCCTATGTAAGAAGGTAGGCTGGAGCTGAAGAGCTTTGACCACTTCCATTAGCCTGAATTTACTAATGCCCGCGCAAAAATCATTTGTGATTATGCGTCTGTATTACTTTGGTACATGTAACCAATCACGAGGTTCGTCAATATCAACCAGATATCAGTATTTACCACGTGTAATTTTGCCATATTTTATCTGCAACAAAGTCGCAATAACCGGAAATTATTCATTTGAATATAAGGTGATGTGATGTGAGCGTGACTGTGTTGATAGTGGCTATAACATTTTAGTAATTGGAGCTTATTATGCCGCCGATATTCAACTTTTGTCCAACAAAATATTAACTTCATACACAAAACATATATTTTTATAAATGCAGAGAGAACAAAATGCTTGTCTGCATGGGGTTCGAAATCATATCTGTAATTATAGAGCGTATTTAATGATAAGCATTGCTATTCAATACATACAGTGATCCTCCACGAGCAGTAAGCATTCGCCTGGTAGCCTATTTTGTTGTACCCATCTGATGTGAGAGTCTTATAGGTAGACCCGGCCTTTAATTCCTGCTGCCCACACACCGCTGTCAAATAGAGAACAACAAACGTCATTTTGTCAGTGGACCAGTCAGTGAGTGAGAAGTTTATTGATTAATTGATTATATTGATTGATTGATTGATTGGTTGGCTGATTGAATGATTGATTGATTGATAGGTTGGCTGATTGATTGATTGACAGATTAATTGATTGATTGATTAATAAATTAATAAATTAATTAATTAATTAATAGATTGATTGATTGGCTGATAGTTGAATGATTGATTAATTGACTGAATGATTTATTGATTGATTGATTGATTAATTGGTTGGTTGATTGATTGATTGATTGATTGATTGATTGATTGATTGAATGATTGAATAATTAATTAATTAATATATTGGTTGGTTGAATGATTGATTGATTGATTGATTGATTGATCGATCGACTGGAAATCTTACCATTTTGTCCTCCATCCAGAGATAAACAGAACGGAGTGCTGAATCCTTTAGGACAGATACATTCTGTACATTTATTTGGGTTGCGATAGCCATGGTTCTGGCACTTCTTCCACTCTAAATCCCGACCACCACATACCTCTGTGAATGTGAAAATAAATAAATCACTACTCAATGGTATTTAACTTATATGTTGACTTTACGATGCCGGTGTTTGGTGGAAAACCTGAAGAAACCTCGTAAAAACCACCACGCAATCTCAGCAGTCATTGGTAAAATTACTTTTTATACGAAAGGTGGCCTTGAACAATAACAAAAGTAAAGTATTTAAACCCAAACCTAACCATCCCTAACATACAAAATGTGAATGTGAAAACAAAAACCATTTAACAGAATTGCAGTTAGCAGATCATGCGAGTTTAACTTATGAAGAAGATAGTCGTTAAAATTTGATTAAATATAGGATTGGAGGCCGTCGCGTCATTTTTTAACAGTACCATGAGTTGATATTTGCCAATTTAATATCTGCTATTTCTTTTATTTAAAAGTAGTATTCTGATTTACTTACTACTACAGTAGTGTGGTATTCTGATTTACTTACTACTACAGTTGTGTGGTATTCTGATTTACTTACTACTACAGTAGTGTGGTATTCTGATTTAGTTACTAATACAGTAGTGTGGTATTCTGATTTACTTACTACTACAGTAGTGTGGTATTCTGATTTATTTACTACTACAGTAGTGTGGTATTCTGATTTACTTACTACTACAGTTGTGTGGTATTCTGATTTACTTACTTCTACAGTAGTGTGGTATTCTGATTTAGTTACTAATACAGTAGTGTGGTATTGTGATTTACTTACTACTACAGTAGTGTGGTATGCTGATTTACCTACTACTACAGTAGTGTGGTATTCTGATTTACTTACTACTACAGTAGTGTGGTATTCTGATTTACTTACTACTACAGTAGTGTGGTATTCTGATTTACTTACTTCTATAGTAGTGTGGTATTCTGAATTACTAACTACTACAGTAGTGTGGTATTCCGATTTACTTACTTCAACAGTAGTGTGGTATTCTGGTTTACTTACTACTACAGTAGTGTGGTATTCTGATTTACTTACTACTACAGTAGTGTGGTATTCTGATTTACTTACTACTACAG
>JAUELC010258665.1:0-10372 GCA_031471745.1 Cryptochiton stelleri | reverse complement strand
GTATGTATCATGTGGTTAATATGATGTGCCTTTATACACGATGGAAGACAAACGTATGTGAAGTAAAGCATGGGAATAAGTACCGTAAGAAAAAGGGAGTGTGACATTGGAAAATGAAATATCCTGTCGGACTAAGTGATATCACTCCATGCGACGATATGATCCGCTCTGCGCATATCGGAACATCCATCGGCTGTTTCCGGCTGCTGTTGAAAACTGTGCCTTGGATGTTCATCGTCGCAATACTACTATCGAAAATACGTAATGTTAATCGCCGGATATTTTGACCAAAGTACTTCGCGGATTCATTAAAAAACGGACAATCCAACGCGCTTTGAAGCATAAATCACATTTAAAAAACAGGCTTTTGCTTTTATTCGCCTACAACTGGTTGCAAACAAAAAAAAATAGTGGTCTGTGAATGTAATTTAAGTTTTATGTAGATCTGATGGTGTCATCTACTTACACAAGAACGACAACACATGTGGAAGTCGATCTACAACAGTTACCTCCCGTGCCCAAAATGAACTGTATTACTGCCGAGATAAGTTTCACGAATGGAAATGGTTGAGGAAGGCCGATTTGCCGCTCTGCTCTCACCTTGTTATCCACGACTTAAAGCCAATAACAAAACGCCGTGTCCTCACTCGGAAGATAACAAACAAAACAATTGAATTCAAAAATTGCTATTTAAAACCAATGGCGAGCCTTGTTTTCATGAACTCATTTTAAGAAAAGTTCCTCCTTCAGTGTCTGGTTTCTAAACCCCAAATACATTTCTGGCTTTCAATTAAGGTTCAGATGTGGATCTGTTTTTGTCATGTTTAAACAGTTGCCATAAATACCTGTTATTGGTGAACAAGATTCGATTGATGATTTTCCTTGATCTCATTATGAAGACTCAAACAGAATCTGAGAGAATAGGACTCGCCCTAAATATTAAAAATCATTCTGAAACTCATTTTGCTAATCTTATCCTTGAGTAATAAACCACCCCTCTTTATTTTAAAGTAAAATGTGATGAGTTATAAAGCAATGGTGATTGAAATACCAGCAATATGGTACTAAGACTGCAATATTCGTTTATATAAAATATATGTTGTGTAAAGGGACATATCCCTAGGTCAGTCTGCGATCGATTTTGCCAAGCATACAAATCATGAAAGCCTTTCGTAAAAATGTCGACTTTGAAGCTGCTTCTGAAAGTCTGTTTACCCATATAGCATGTTGTGAATTTATTTTGTTAAAAAAGTTTTAAAAAATAATAATTAAAAAGCAACGACCTCATAAAACATAGTTTGTGTGCTGCTAAATATGTCATTTAATAATAGTCTTTCTTGCATTTTACTTATATCACACAGAATATCCGAAGGTTCAATATTAGGACACATTTAGTTTTGATTGGCAATACGTGTATATATACTCAAAATATTGTGAGATGCTCTCAGAGCTAAGGAGCAGCACTAAGCCGATCTGTTGTGGCGTCCGCTTATGTCCTGTTTGTCTTGTATCTTGTCATTGTTTGATGTCAGGGGCGGTGGTTTCCTTCACCCATTGGGCTGGCAAGCCGTCATATGAGTGAAATAACCAAAAATACGGCGTAAAACACCAATCAACTAATGTTAACGAAGATACAGTTCAAACTATATGCTTATTAAACACGCTAGGTCACAGCTTAGGCCGTATGATAGTTTTCATGCAATATGTATGTCAATAATTTAAAGGTTGTAGAGGTATTTCTAAATGAACAATTAAATTCGAAATCACGTATTGGGTTTATTTGGAATAAAAAAAGTTAAAAACATTAGCGCTATCAAACATATCAAAACAACGTTAATCGTGATATTATATCGCTCTCCCTTTTTATAATTGTTTCTTATGGTTATTATGGAGTAGTAGCTGCGTAACGCATGCATAATCTCGGCTTAATCTTCAAAAAGGGACATTTCAAGCGTTCGAACTATAAATTACCCTTGAAATTACCACATCGTTGGTTAAAGGTCTTATCTAAAGCCTCTCCAAATGCTTCAAAAACGTGCAGTTCCTTCAATTTCTTTAACACATGGTTTATCTCATACAGCTCTTTTATGCAAGCAATTAAACATCCTTCCTCTTATTCAATATAATCTATCATTAATATTATTACTTACCCATAAGATCTTTTACCATTATCATGCTGTTCAATAGACATTTTACAAGGTTTATATAAGTACATGGACATGACACAAGAGCGCACCAAATTGACATTCTAGTCTTTAAAAATTACCGGTCCAAGGAAATGGAACAAACTTCCAGTATCACTTTGCTCCATAATTTCTCAATCTAAATTGAAAAGGGAGTTAACAACACACCTCTTTGAAATCCTTTACAAGAAATATATTTAATATGCAACTATATATTTACTTACATGTGCCTGTGTCTTTATCTGTTTGTACTTTTTCTTAAAAAAAATTGATGTCATTTTTGACAGTGATGTACTAAGAACATGTTCTAAGGGATATGACAAGTTAAAAAGCTTTATTCCCCCCAATGTATTTGCTGTATTGGTGAATTAAAAATCAAATCAAAAAAATTAATTGTACTGGTTAATTATCTTGGGGTCCGAGAACGGCAAGAAGGTATGATTATCCCAGGGTCCAATATACTGTAAAAAATGTTTTCTGACCATGTGTTTTTAATGGCCTTGTACAACTATACTATAAAAGTGCTTGTTGTTTGCTTTCTTAATACCTGTGTCTTTTTTCAGGGACATAAGTTCATAGAAATGTAAGTTACCTGTCCAGACTGTCCTTGATCGACATACTTCATTCTGAGTATAATATTGACTCATCTATAATGACACAGGTATATTCATGTTGGAAGAAGATGATTGGCTCTGTGTATGAAATGTAGGGTTCAAATCTTTGTTCAATCAGCTCTTTTCTCTCCAAAATATCTGAAATATATCGGTAAATAATGACTCAGCTTCTTTACCCTGAGTAGAAAGAACCTGTTCTCAATAAGTGGGAAAAGGCGACTTGACCAGAATTGTGGGCCTTTATTTTTAAAATGAGGCCTTTGGCAGGGGACCGGCTAGCTACTCAGCTTGTTGTCTTAACATGAATAGATATAGCTCTATAGGCCCTTGCCCTCTGGCTCAGGGATCTGTTTTAGGGCTCTGTTTTGAGTATAACATGCTGCCAGTAGCCCTGGAGGAACATTAATTTTCCACATTTTTATGGTTGTGTAGGCGTCACTGTTTACTATTGCAGTACACCACCGTCACATAAGTCAAATACTCTTGAGTATGTTCTCAAACACCAAACAAACAAACTGTAGGTTCTTTTGTTCCCTGAGACAAAAACAGTTGATCATATTTCACATTTTCTGGATAACTTAAGGATTGTTCTCTAGATAACTTAATTATCTTTAGATAATAGAGAGATATTGTATGATGTATTCAGTAGTTCAGTCGATTGACCTTGTATTAAGTTGTCTTGTCATCTATAATAACTACATGCCCTATCTCCTCATTTTTCTAGTGGGTGGTTGGTGGGGGTTTCCTGTGCCCTGCAGCTTGTTGCAATAGATACTGTAATAAACTACCAATAATGTAGTTTCATTTACTGTTATAAACTACCCATAATGTAGTAACAACAGATACTGTAGTAAAGTTAACCGATAATGTAGTAACCACTGATACTGTTGTACAATTAACCGATAATGTAGTTACAACTGATACTGTAGTACAATTAACCGATAATGTAGTAACAACTGACACTGTAGTAAAATTAACCGATAATGTAGTAACAACTGATACTGTAATAAATTACCGATAATGTAGCAACAACTGATACTGTAGTAAAATTAACCGATAGTGTAGTAACAACCGATAATCTAATAACTTTTGACTGATAGTGTAATAACTGTTCTAACAGATACTGTAACAACTATTGACCGATATTGAAGTAATATTTTTTGTATTGTAATAACTGTTAACAGATACTGTAGTAATTTGTTTTTTGTTACTACATTATCGGTTAATTTTATTACAGTATCAGTTGTTACTACATTATCGGTGATTTATTACAGTATCTGTTGCAACAGTTTGGAAAGCTGATTGAGGTGTCTATTTTCTTGTCTTTATATCCTCTCACTATTGGCAGCATGTTTTGAACATAGTCATGATGTCTTTACTTTTGAAACTTATGCTTGCTGTCCAATTTTTCTGTCAGTATTTGTGAACCATTTACATGTAGTGTCTACTTGGGGAAAGAATTGGGTTCCATTCTATCTTAAGCCTCTGTAGGACTGTTGGTAGAGTGTTCTGGGTCATATCTCTATATATGAGGAAATTTTGATTGGGTTTCGCAAATAATAAATAAATCGGTGTGGAAAAGGTTAAGTATTAAATATTTCTAAATTAATCAATTCATGATTAATTTATATTCTCGGAACGGCAGTATTACTGTTTGGCATCTGTCTGTACGTCCGTAAGCTTTTCTTGTAATCACTCTTAGTCCAGCATCTTCATTATTCATCAGAGTTAGATGAAACTTCATACATTGATCAAGCACTGAAACACCTCAAAACTGTTCATCTTTCAATCCGCTAGGTCACAGGTCAAGGTCACTGTTACTATAAACATATTTTGTTAAAAGTTTCTTGTAATCACTCTAGCATCTTCCTGTTATGACCGATTTTGAAGAGACTACAAAGATCAAGGATTGAAACAACTTGACTAAGTTCATGTTTCAGTTGCCTTGGTGAAAGGTCAAGGTCACTATAAATAAAAAAAAATTAAAAAAATTTGTAGTCACTCTGGAGCCTTAATTTTTCCACCGATTTTGACTTCCTACAATGATCAAGCATTGAAATTTTGATGCAGTGATCAACTTCATTGTTTAATATTGACTAAATTAATTCCCTGAATTCCTTCATGGGTGTATTTGCTTTGTCTTATTATTATAAATATTCTTTTTGCCATTAATTATGCCATTAAACAACAATCAAATGAAATGAAAACCTGATGTAAGATATTAAGTGTTATTCTTCGAAAGTTACTTGAAAATTTTCCAAAATTCTAAATATATACATCACCCAGTGTTTAATATGAGGCCCATTGGCAAATATTTATGACTATATACCTGTAATATATCATGTTTTGTTTTTTGTCTGTTCCCAGGCTGAGGAATTAAACACAGTTGTTGGGAACGCTTTCAAGATGGCTTATGCCCAACAACAGGGCAAACAGCCCACATTCCATGAGCTGATCGAACTGCAGCTCGAGGAGCAAAAAGTCCGCTTTCAAGAACATCAAGAAGAGGCTCAACGCTCACTAGCTAAACGTCTCAAAGAGATCTCAACGCCTACCCCATTCTCAGAGAAGGCCATGCAACGGATGGAATTGCGACGCCAAAGCAGTGGCACAAGTATAGAAGATGCCATCATAAGTGCTAAAGAAAGATCTGAGTTAGAAAAACAAAATGCTAAACAGAAAGCTTGGGTAAGTGGAAAAACAACTTTAGTTTAAGAATTGCACGGTTTCCCACTGACATGTATTTCAAAGATGACTTTTTAATTTCTTTTCTTTATGCAAGAATCATTATTTATATTTCTGCAGATATTTATCAAATTATTCTGGTCTTGGTATGATACATAAATGGATAAGTTGCAACTTTGAGTAGATCACATGGTGGCCACCATTACAGGCTCTTTATGAAAATAAACTTACATACACGATAAGACAAGAAAGTTCACTACATTCTAAATCTGCTTTTTCAGTTTGGAGGTGCAACAGAGGTGAATTGCCTGAAAATGTTTTGAAATTTTGTTTTACCCAAATTTTCCCTAATTTTTTGTCGGAATCTGGGCGGGCAATTGCGCCTCTTAAAACAACAAATTGTCTAATTTAAACCGTATTTGTGGATGGCCCACTGTGGAAAATCCTCTCAGGATTGCCCAAAATGTTAATGGCATGTGGTATGCTGCATTTGTTAAAAACGTTGCCCATTTTATTGCCTTTTCATGACTTGTTATGTGCTTATTTATTGCTTAAAGTTTGCAACAGTATACATCTTATACAATAAATGTTAGCTGTCAACACTGCCAGAAAAATGTGGAACCCATGCGAGAATCAAACTCTCGACTTAGGTGCCATTGCATCTTTTATAATTAAAAAATAATAAAATAAGAAATCTTATACCTCAAATAGAAACCCCCATGCTTAATTTTTTCTGTTCACTTCAGTTGAGTCACCAATTTCTCAAATCACAGGTAGGCTTCTAATGTATTTCATCCCTCCTAATGTGTGCTGTGATGATCATGTTATATCTACATGTACCTACTTGGCTGCTGAATTTTTGGGGTTAGAAATTTGTAAAACTTTGTGAGTCAAGATTAATTGTCAAAATCTTAGTTGATCCACAGAACAGTTTAACATAATAAAGCAGTAAAGAAACTCCAATTAGGTCCATAGTTGTAAATGTCGATATTTTGACTTTATATAAGTTATCTTCAGGAGAGGTACTCAAATCTCATGAAGATGACTTAAAATAATTCCAAAATATCTAGATTTACAATTATGACTTATTCGGAGTTTCTTTACTGCTTTGTAAGATGGATTCTCACTGACATTTGTATATATTGGTTCAATCCAGCTTTAAATTGTTAATTGATCCTCTTTTACGAGAATTCATGTGGATTATAGAGATTTATCATGGCTTAAATGGAGTTATAGAATCTTGCAAAATTCTAACCCTAAGGCTTTTGGGTCCACTTTCACAAAATGTTGTGCAGAAATTTACGTACACTTAACCCAGACTTCATTTTATCATACAATATTACTCCGTTGAACAACATTTTGTAAAAGCAGTCTGGATTTTTTCAGGGCTTTTCCAATGTAACACCTCCTCATATATGGAATTAGACCATGTTAATAGTGCTTTGTGAATGTACGCTAGCTGTTACTTTCAGTGGCTGTTCTATGGTTCTTGCTTGAGCATTTCTGGATTGTGTAGAGCTTTTCCCCATTTTCCTGTTCTTCATATATCAAATCAAACAATAAAATTGTACCCATATATATATGTTTGATAAATTTTTCGATCACGCTGTCTCTCAGTGGATAGTGCATAGGTCCCTTCATTCTACCATGCAGATTCGAGCTGTAGGTATACATATATATTTGTTATAAATGAAGGGAGAAAAATTTGCTTGCCTCCATCAGAATTCGAACCCAGGACCCTTGGGCCATACATGTAATTAAGAGAAGTGTACCAGTTACTCAGAGATGTAATAGTAGGTGGTTTTTATGAGGATTCCTCTCAGTTTTCCTCCGAACACCGACAATGCAAAGTTGAGGATTTTAAACAAACAGTTGATAAATTTTTAACTTCTTCAAAAACAGAATCCAACATATATTGTTTACCCATAATGTTTTATATAACGTTACCATGGGTGTTTTAGTGGGCAGTTGGAGGGAAGTTCGTGTTGCCCTGGTGCTCTCAGAGCTAAGGGGCAACAAGAAGCTGTTGTGGCGTTCTGTTATGTCCTGTGATTGTCTTGTATCTTGTCATTGTTTGTTGCCGGTGGTGGCGTCAGGGTGGTTTCCTTAACCCATTGGGCTGGCACGCCGTCATATAAGTGAAATAACCTTAAGTACGGCGAAAAACCCCAAACAAACAATCAAACAAACCATGGGTGTTAGATGGTTATTGTCTGAATATTTCTACATTACACGCTGCTTTTCCCAATTTATAAAATCCAACAATTAACGTTTTTGTACCAATGTATGTTTGTCCTGAATGACATAACCCTGACTGATTGTTCTATGGTTCCTATTTTAACTTTTCTGGATAGTACAGTGCTTTTCCCAATTTTTCGAAGGCGGCTGGAGGGAGCTTCAGTTGCCCCAGGTGCTCTCAGAGCTAAGGGGCAACATGAAGCCAATCTGTGGCATCTGGCACTGTGAATTTACACAATTTGTCCAAAATTGCACCATGTGCATCCTGTGATTGCCTTGTATCTTGTCATTGCTTGTTGCCAGTGATGTCGTGGTGGTTTCCTTCAAGCTGTCATATGAGTGAAATAACTTTAAGTACAGAGTTGAACCCCAATCAAACAAACAAAAAAATCCCAATTTTTGTACCCATGTGTCTTTGATAAATTGTCCAGGTCTTCAAATATAGAATTGATTCAATGAAACTGATTAACTTTTGTTTAACCCATAAATGTTCACTGTGATGTTACCCAGAAGCGCTGTGGTTCCTATGACTTTGGCTTGAACATTTCCGGATTGAACAGTGGCTCCGAAGCTTCCTGTTCACATATTTGTAAATTAAACCATTAGTTGCCTGCACATTTTTGTGATGCACTGCCATTTTCCCTATTTTCCAGTTCTTCATATATACATGTAATTTAAAACAAAATAATTTTGCTCCACACACGTACATGAACATGTATGTATACTGTGACCATACCTGTAGTGAATGTTCTGTGGTTCCTGATAGAACATTCCTGCATTGTACGGTGGTTTTGCCAATTTCCCAGACATACCAGTTTTTATTCAAACATAAATTTTTTGTACTTAATTACGAATGTATAGTAATGTATATGTATGCGACATCAAGCCATTCATCTGAATTCAAATTTCCCCATATATATTGGCCTTGTGATTGTTGTTGTTGTTTATTTGTTTCCATGCAAGTCTTTGTGAACTGCTGT
Source organism: Cryptochiton stelleri (assembly GCA_031471745.1). NCBI lineage: Eukaryota > Metazoa > Mollusca > Polyplacophora > Chitonida > Mopaliidae > Cryptochiton > Cryptochiton stelleri. The sequence goes on along the minus strand of JAUELC010258665.1, from coordinate 1,672 downwards.
GGCTATGGCAGAGATTTCTCTTAATTAAAACAACTGAACAAATTCAATTAAATTGTATTGCTTTAGAATGGCCCAAAGCATTAGCTTTCTGCAAATATCTACCTCAACAATGTACTTTTTATATTAGAAATATAAAACAAAAGTGGTAAGGGCAGCATGTTCCGAGCTTAGTCATGCTTTACTTTGCACTGGAGGAACATTATTTTCCAACAAAGCAAAAGACTTCCCATTTTATGGTGGTGTTAGTGTGGTTTTTTACTGTTGGAGCACACTGTCGTCATATAAGAGAAATACTCTTAAGTACGGCGTTAAACACCAATCAATCAATCAATCCAGAATATTATACTGGTCCGTATTTACCAGTATGAAAATTCACTGGTTGGACGGACCCTTAATAACTGCTGTTGTTGGTCTTGGAACATGTACATGCAACAGGGATAGGCAACCAGATTGATATAGCTCATGAGATCCTACCTTTCCATTGGTGGAACAAATGAAACGAAAAGAAAATGTATGATCTACATCTATATCGAACATTTCAGAACAATAAATATACAGTATGGGGACTTTTATGATTTACTGTTAAACATATACTTTTATTCAAGAATTTTTTTTTTAAAAATTCAGAAATATTTTTTATTTGAATTGTGATTATGAATTTATGATTGATGTTATTTTCATGACAGATCACGTGTAAGAACACTCTGGGTAAAGTCAGTATGTTACAAGCCTTGCATGCTGTCTTATTTAGCACTGGACGAACATTATTTTTCCAACAAAGCAAAACACTTCACATTTTATGGCTGTGTTAGTGTGGCTATTTACTGTTAGAATACACTGCCCTCATATAAGTGAAATACAATACCTTTGAGCATGGCGTTAAACACCAATCAATCAATCATGTGTAAGATATAGCTAACTGTACTCATGTATTCAGTCTGGAAACAGCCCATAACTCGGGTAGGACGTGTACCTGCCACTTGTTCACAAGATCCTGTTCTCTGGATAACCCACCTCTCACTGGAAAAACAAATTAACTCAGGGTCTCGGAGACAATAGGGAAAACATTCCAAACTTACGTCAGAGCCAAAATCTGTCGGCCTTGCTTGACATATGTCTGTGTTTAAAGGCCTCCCACTAAACAGCGTAAAGCCGCCTAAACGTTGAAAGACAGGCTATGGTATGTATGTACATGCAGGACAGGATAGGCTATTCTATTGACTGGAATTTTAATGTGTAAGTTTTCGAATCTATTTTTCGTACTACAAGTACTGCTTTTTTATGGGTTTCAGTTTTCTTTCAAATTACTGAATGAAAACTATATTTATAATGAAAACTATGATGATAGGCAGACCTGTAGAACATGGGTACATGAAGTGTAACTGGGGAGAAAGAAAGGCTCATTTAAACTGAAAATTTCCGTCAGGTAGACTTAAGGAAAATACTGCTGACGACACTACTTGATGTAGGTCTGTTGTTATAAAATGGCCTCCCTATCTTACTATACAGAAAGCATAGATGTCAGAAGTCAGAATTTAGAAATGTAGGATACAAAGACAAATGCCTGGACTTTTAAAAAAAATTCAGTTCTTTCAAGTTTTAATCTGAAAATTAGGCGGGTATTTTTTTTTTAAAACTCCGGATGTTAAAACTCCTAAATGCTTAATCACAT
>JAUELC010258664.1:0-16598 GCA_031471745.1 Cryptochiton stelleri | reverse complement strand
GAACGCCACAACAGCTTCTTGTTGCCCCTTAGCTCTGAGAGCACCAGGGCAACAGGAAGCTCCCACCAACCACCCGCTAATGGGTGAAGGACCCACAACACTGGCAACAAACAATGAAAAGATATAAGCACAAGACGCAAAACTTGATGCAATGGGACAAACTGAAAGTGCTCTAATTTAGTGCTATACATGACAACAGATGAGCTTTGTGCCTTAACTCATAGCGCACCAGGGCAGGGGAGTCTACCACAAACCACCAACAATATAATATGAAATGTCAACAAAATACTGGCAACACTTATGCTGGATGTTGGAGATCAGAATAGGCTAGCAAACCAAACAGCTCAAATTATCTTGTGATTTACTGTATATATGGTCTGGAAGTGTCTATGTAGCCCCTGCAATCTGTCAGTTAGGATTCATACTAGATTGATTGACAGCTATTAACATTATCACTAGATATTCCCAGAGCTCCTGTATTCAAACAAGAGATATGTATTGTGTAATCTTCACTTATCTTCAGTTACATCTATTATTAACTGGTATCAATGTGGCATGACAAGATCTTATCTGCTGTTATTAACATCGATCAACCTAGTCTAATATACACAATTCCATGTCGAAACTTTAATGTTTCCTGCTGATTGTTGTTTGATTAGGTTTTATGTCATACTTAAGATTGCTGTACTAATATGACGGTATTCCAGCCCAATGGGTAACTACCCTCGAAAACAACAAAAAATAATAGAGGATTTAAGAATTCAGAATAGCAAAGCATTTTTGTATGTTAAAAAACTTAGGTCTCTTTCTGATTTTTCTCTTGAGAGTCTTAAATTTCCCCGCAATAATATTCAGGTAATTTACATATTTCCTACTTTTCACGCCAGTCTTCCACATGTGTACAATTTATTATTTACAAAATGTGTTTTGCTCCACCAAATGTTAACAACAATAAATTTATAAAGATGGACAATACATGTAATTCATTGCACAATCAAGTTATCTTCAGGATTTTAAGTATATGAATCAAGCATAATATATTAACATTTATATCTTTTAGGTTTTTGTTTTACTAAAATAATGTAATTTCACATATTAATGAATTTTCAAACGGATGAGTGCATATACTAGTTTTTTGCTGAAATGATTTTCACAAAAATTTTATAAAGCAGAGAGAATCATATTTTTCATATTTGTGGGTTTGTAAAAAAAGGGTGTTGTTTTCAGCGAATGACAGGCATACCAGAAAAATAAGCAAGATTTCTTTCTGTCAGTAATTGTGCAAGTTGTAAAGAAACAAAGAAAAAAAGTAAAGAGATAAGAAACATCAAAGAACACAAAAAATAAACAAAAACTACAATTACAGTAACAAAAGTTAAATCAAGGCCATAGTCGTAAAAAACCTACTCCTGAAATTGTGAGGTAAACAAAAAGTCTAATAGTGGCAGTAATTAAACATCAATGTTGACACAATTGTATGAGGGACACAGAGAAAAAACTTTTTTTATAGAGTACGTCCAATTTGCCTCTGTAAAGAAATATATAAAAAAAATTAACAAAAGCATAACATTCAGGCTTATCTGCATTATCTTTGAACAAAGGACAGGACAATAGACAGATTGCCACACAATTACATGTAGTGTAACTCCAAGAAAAGAACATAATCAGATCTAATTTATAATTTTGAACTACTGACTTTTTTCCTTACTGTTTCAGTTGAGAAAAATCTGACTCGCACATCCAATACTTGCCATTTCTAAGGATTTGGTGGATTGGGTTTTTACGCCGTACTTTAGGGTTATAAATTCACTCATCTGATGGTGTTCCAGCCCAATTGGTGAAGGAAACTGCCCTTGATGCCAAATCAACATGACAAGATACATAACAAGCACAGAACATAACACATGGTGCAATCAATGTGGCAGAGAAAACATTTAATAAAAATTGTGGGTTTGGGATTAGAAGGAATTGACATTCAAGTACTGAATACCACTGGGCAGTTTGACTCAACGTCAAAATATCTTACCTTGAGCATAAAGAAGATAGAAGTACTCAAAGGATGCCACAGTAAGATGAGTTTCAATTTAGAATTCTGTCTGTATACATGTACCTATTCAAGAGTAATCTAAATAGATGTTCTTCATCAACCTTGTACCATCAGTTCAGGAAGAAAAATCTCTTTACCTCTTAAAGTTAATCAGTAGTGGCTTGTTACATGCAAATCTAAGGCAGCGTTTAGTCAGTCAGGGCTATTGGAACCTCACATTCAGGGCAGTATTGAATTCCACAGGGGTGAACATGCCAATAGAGCTGCTGGTCTTAACACCAGTTCCATACTATAGCCCAGTCTAGACAGGCTGTTCCTATTGACTGGAGCTGTCAGGCAATACCAGCTGGACAGTAGATTTAATAGCCTCTCTTAGTCCATGGGTCATTTTAATACAAAGTGTCCAAGTTCTTGTTAATAGTCAACTGGTCAAGAATAAACTATGCTGGTCACCTGGCTCATTTGGGGTTTATTTGATGTTAATGACTTTTAACAACGTTTAAAGTGAAGTTTATAGGCTACTGGCCATAACAAGTCTGAAGTGTAAAACTTAAGAAGTATTTAAAGACACATTGATAAATTCAACTTCACTAAACCCATCAGACACATGCAGTAGGCTAATAAGGTTAGTTAATTATAGTACCAGAAGTCAACTTTCTAACTTCAATTGAAACTTAAAATGACAATCCACAAACTCACATTATTCTCGGTATCTGGTGCCTTGCTCTATAATGCCCATTTGTACCACTACCAGCTAACATATTAATCCTGTTCTGTCCTTAAACCAAACAAAATTTGTAAAGATCTAATGCTCTGGCCCAGTAACAGGACGGACAACTGACCTGCATGTTATGGTCAATAAAAATGCTCTCCTCTTTAGTATCCAGTGGTCAGTAGTGTCCAGAGGAACTGTTTTGTCAACCTTGTTCCTGGTGTGTGCCTCTCCTTTGTTCAACAACACATGTCATCAACTATTCAGCTTTACCCAGCATGTGAATTGCATCCACTTGTTTACTTTATCTAATCCTGATCTGTGGGCATGTTTTAATATCTGCCTATCTATGATACTGTTCAGTGGTCAGTGTATCAGCACTTGACCCAAAACCCCATTCACCACAGGTAGCTCAAAGTCCCCAAGAGTACAAATTGATCACAGGCACATGAAAGTCACTAGAGTGCAAATTGATCACAGGTAGCTCAAATTCACTAGAGTACAAATTGATCACAGGTAGCTCAAAGTCACTAAGAGTACAAATTGATTACAGGTAGCTCAAAGTCCCCAAGAGTACAAATTGATCACATGGACATGACAGTCACTAGAGTACAAATTGATCACAGGTAGCTCAAAGTCACTAGAGTACAAATTGATCACAGGTAGCTCAAACTCACTAGAGTACAAATTGATCACAGGTACATGAAAGTCAGAGAGTACAAATTGATCACAGGTACATGAAGGTCACTAGAGTACAATTTGATAACAGGTAGATGAAAGTCACTAGAGTACAAATTGGTCACAGGTAGATGAAAGTATCCAGAAGATCAATTGTGAGCACATTGTCATATTATCTATCGACAATGTTGTGTAGCCACAGTTCTTGATATAAGGCAGGAAGATTTACTTAAGAACCTGGCAGGTAAAATATGTTTTACAAACTGGCTATCTATATACCTATCTACATGTATGCTTTCCACTTTTAATGACTTGTTTATACATTTATGTACTTTCTGCATTAGTGACTAATAAGGCATACCTGTATTCTAACAGAACAACACTAACTACCTGGAGGTTAAGCTTGTTTCACTAATCCTCCACTTAAGATGTCCACCTGCAGGCAGCAGTTTGCACCTTCTTAATAGTCAACTGGCCATTCAACTTCTAAAACTGTCTGCTTAGTGGCTGCTTAAAGGCAAGAAGGAAGCTATTTGAATACAATGTAGTAGGGACAGGCATGGCTGCAACACTTGATGGAGGGATAAAGTAAACTAACAACTTGGAGCTTACAGATCACTTAAGTTTTCCACCTGCATGATTCTATTTGCACCTTATTTATAGATGACTGGACACTGGTCATTAAACAGTCTGGATAAGGGTTTGCCACAACTTTAAGGCAGGTAGTAAAACGTTTGAATAGAAATAGAGTTGAATGGTAATCTATGAGGAGTTGTAGCTATAAATCAAGCTGATGGCACAATGCTGATAACATCACAATGAGACCCTTCATTGCTAAGGCACAGTGCATAGATACACAGAACAGATAAAGTTAACACTCTAATAATTGTAGATTTTTCAGGACTTATATACACAAAATAATGAAAATTACTACCCTTTATACATACACTGACAAGTCAAATCATATGGTACATGTGTATGCTACATTAACCTACGTGTCCAGAAAGTACAAGCTTAGGCCAGCCGATAATTCTTCTGAAGACGTTGTCAATCTTGAATTTGAAATCGGATAAATAGGCCATTTACAGAAGATAGTCTGGACACTTCATTCCAATACACAGTCATGGATAGCAGGCTGGGGGAGTGACTAGATCACACTGGCCTTCAGCGACACTGCAATCCCCTAGTGGTCTGTCCATTTGGGATATCCAACTGACAGCCACATCAAGCCCAGTCTACAAGGGACAGTTTTTGTCCTTATCGCCCACTAGGAAGTGACATCACCAGATAACCCTGTCAGGCCATAAACAACCAGCTATCACCCATCAGCCAGACAAAACTCTCCTATAGGCAATCTGTTCAGTAATACCAGGCTCGACTAAAAAAAGCTCACCGGATCTGCCAACAATTTGAAGGGCTAAGACAGCATTTGTCAAAACTTCTACATCTTTGTATGAGAATTGAGAAACTGTTATTTATGTCAGATCTCTCCAACAAATGGCTGATAACAGGAATGACAAAGCATTGGCAACACAATTTCCATGAATTATTAACATTTACAATCAGAAAGATGAGGAGACTCGAGATTGAATCATGGGTACTAATTATACAGTGAAACAAAAGTAAATCAATCCTTGAATAAACCTGAAAGCTTTCATGTTTCGCTTTCTGTCATATATATATTAAACAGGTCAGTCAAGATGACCCTAGATTGCTCACCTGTCAACAATCTAGTAACAATTTACCTTATCAATAGTATCCACTAGTATGTAGCCATGTAAGGAAATCTGCCTTGGCCCCTGCCAACCATTTTTGTTAAGGAACCAAATTAGGAATTAGGTTGAAGATCACCCTTTAAACATTCCTGTCTAGTTTGGTTGAAATTTGCCCAGTGGTTTAGGAGAAGAGTTGCTTGAAAAACAAAGTGGATGATGGTGGATATCAAAAGATCAAAAAAAAACTCAGCATGCTAATAAGGGGAGTATATGTGACCAGGGGTTAATAGAGACAGACATTTTTTCTGGTCATGTAGCTGGTTGGTGTACTCTTATGTAAAAAAAAAATATCTTGAAGTGAATGAAAAAAGAAAGGTTAAACATTGTAGGGGTTATTTTTCACACACATTGTCTATTTGTTGCAGGTGCTAATGTTTTTTAGCAAACAGGTATTTGCCCAATGGTGCTTTGTCTGGTTTTTGCTTCAGGGCAATTATCTCATATCGTATATTGTCATTTGGGGAAGGGGCTGCTGTAGGGCATTGCCCCAGGGTAATCTGTCCTATTGTCCTTTGGGGGGTATTGTCAGCAGGCTATCCCTACAGTGTAATTTGTCCCATGGTGTATTGTCATTTTGGTTGCCTTTGTGATTGGTCTTAACTGAGGTATACCTAAGCCAGGCACCATCTTCTGAACAAAATAACAAAGATTTGTAACATTTTATATTCCACTACACATCAAATATGATATCTATACATACGCATGTCCTGTTCATGATGCAAAAAGATCTTGAAAAAGGACTTAATTTGGAGAACATTTCGAAGCGATGCTAACAGTACTAACTTCTGTATTGAAATGAGGAAGTTGTCATCGATACAGAAGTCAGTAAATAATTGTTCAAATCTTGGAGATTTCTGTATATTCAGTGCGTTAATCATTTCTATACTGCAAAAAAAAGTATTAAAAGGCAAAAAACAGCTTCACAATTTTTTTAATTTTTTTTTTAATTTACCAAGTTGATCAATCACCCATCCCTAAAATTAATTTCAAAGTATATATACTTAAATTTACAAATATACAAACTGCTTCAGTTACATAAAATATACATTACCTCCAACCCACACCATTACACCCTCTAATCACCTTATCTACTCCTAACTCCCCCAATCGGCCCACATACCCTAACCCTTCCTTCAAAGTTTGTTACCCCTGGGGCATACAGAGCCCAGCCTTTACTGTCAAGTTGGCTGATTTCAAGATAAGTGATAAGACAGCTACTTAACACACACACAATAACATCAGGGTCAGGTTTGGAGTTCTATTAAAGGTTGTAACTCAGTATTTTTTTGAATTTATTTAAACATAAATGAAACTTAAAACCATTAAATTTCTGTTAGTCATTTTTATGTATTAACAAAGTTACAGTTAACGGTGATAAAGTGATCCCAAAAGTTATTTCAAAAGGATTTAAACACGATGTGGGGGAGGGGGATTTTTATTTGTTGTAAAATGGATAGATGTGTTAAGCTGTACTGCAGTAAAGTTTGTGAATGATCTTTCCTTATAAGTATTTTCGTTCATTGTAATGTTTCATACATTGAAATCACGCATGAAATCGAAAAAGAGACAAAAATATTACCAAAAATTGGTTTATTAATTTGACTGTGGAGAGAGTTTGGCAGTAGCTCAGAGTACATGTATGCTACAAGTCAAGCTAAAAGTGTATCCCAGTGGAAGGTCCCACCACTAACTAAATCTTAGATTACTGATAACATGTGAATAAGAGCTGAGTCTTGGACATCTCTAACTAAGATTTTATCAGATTTCTATTGACAGTCCCTAACACATTATACACTGGTCACTCTGTGGTCCAGTTCATTACAACAGACTTTAATTAATTCCGCTGACATCATTATGAGGGAGCTGTCAGAGATAATGGATAGAGTGGGCTGGACTGTTTAACAAGTTGATATGAGTTTAAAACCATGAAGTGTCATTCATGAGATTGAAAGCAAAGTAACTCAGACAAAACTCAACAAGTTCGCAGCGAAGTGAAGAATCCTCTCATCAGAGGTGATATCCATAAATTAAAAGTCTGGCCAACGTATACCTCTCTAGTGAGGGGATAATTAAGGTATATTCCTAAGTCAGATACTTTTACAAAGGTTTATTTGTCATCATTAGGAGATGTGGGACAAATTTGGGAATAGATCAAACTGTTGTTGCCATACAGTTCACACTTCACGGAAACAGATAAAATATGAACAGTAGGCTTACATGTACTCTAACTCATGACGATTTAAAAACATTCCTGACATTAAACCATGCCACTAAAGTGTCGTCTACCGCGGAGGATTAAGGCATGAGCTTAATGCTCATTTCCTACATAGTAACATACGCTATATTTTCTACGGCTGAGCACGATTTTTAATTATTTACAATCGAATGGCGTCGTTCAAATACTCATGGTTAATCAGGGTTCACCTTGAATGTTATAGTGAAATCAGATGCCACTGTGGAGAAGCTCGATGTTTCTGGAATGTTCACTAAAATTTGTTAACCCAAAGTTGTGGATAAAATCGTGGTCTACCGCAACAGCATTGTGTGAAGTCTTAACATTGTCGTGACCAAACGTCGTGACCACTCATAGAGGCCATATTTCGCTACAGTGCTGATAGGATGCCGATATGATGGTGCTGCGACTTAGTACAACTTAAACAAGGCATAACCAAGAATGTGCTATTCTATCACTAGCAGTAGCTTGCACATATTCCAGGTTATTGAACATGGTGAAGATGGAGAAATACGGAGAATTATGGCAAAAACGACAACATCAAAATACCTATAAATCCATCCATCTTGGCATTTCATATATAGTACTTTTGAAAACTGTTATGGCATTTTCCCACTTCTGTCGTATCAAACCTTGATAGCCTCTTAGCAAGACGTAGAATTATATTTACACTTAACAGTCAAATTGCTACAGTATAATAAGACGTTTGATAAATCATGCTCATTCACAGCAACATTGTGCATGTGGAAAGGGTCATTAGGGACTGCTCCACTAGCTGGAGAGCCTGAGAGATTTTATTGAGAGGCCATTTCAATTATGAATGCTGAATCAAAGCATAAGTTTTTGTTTCAAATATATTGCAGAGCAAATGTTTAAACTTCAATTCATTATTAGCCTTGCAAAATAAATTTATTTTTCTTTTCTTTTAGAAAATATTTCAGGGGACCTTACAGTACCTGTAGTCAAGGGGCCTAACAGTACCTGTAGTCAAGGGGCCTATCAGTACCTGTAGTCAAGGAGCCTACAAAATGTTGATCCAGCTCTGGTCAACTCACTGGAATGTCCATATGAAAGGCACTTGATTCATGCCTTCATGGCTATAGATCTATTAATTAAACGCCCCAGATTCTGTTAAAAAATCTTAAATATTATTGAAAATATGAACATCACAGACCCCGGGCAGAAATAATATTGGATATTTGTTAAGCAATAGATCAAATTTGTTTGATGAGTTGTCATAACATTCACAGATAAAAGATAAATAGTATAAAGGATTATGATTTTAATCAGATGAAATGAATCAGAATGTATTTTGAAAAAGGAATAAAAGAATGACAAATAGGTTATGTCAAACTTTTTAAGCCTATTTACAAAATATGTTTCCTTACAAAACATCATGAAGAATGGAAGTGAGTGTGGTATTGTGAGTATTGTCACTGTGAAATGCTAGTGGGGTGGACTGTGTCCTTAAAACATCTGAAAAATGGGGACAGGGCCCTCTGTGGAATACAAGCGGTGCGAGGCAAATTACATTCCGTCTCTCTGATATTGAGCATTTGGTAATGAATGGCTGGCAAGTCACGTAATAACTTTTTGTGAGTAGTAGCTGATTAGCTAGTGATTTATGTAATATTTTGCCATTGTGGAGTAGCTGGGCTGTCCCTCTGCTATCGCCACAGACAACACCCATTTATTACACCAGGCCGACTTGTTGTCCCACTTCCCAGCTAAACAATTATTAATGATAATTTACTGACAGACCACGCTGCATAAATCACACTTTGTCTTTTAAAATGGATCATTTCTACGCTTGAACTCCTTCCACAAAACTCATTCCTTCCAAGCCAATGCCTCTCCTCAACATATTGGGACATTTCCAGGCAAATCTTTGCTGATTTAATCATACAATTGAAAACCGCATTCCAGAAGCTGTGAATTTTATCAAGGAATGTTGACACAAATACAATAATTCATGTATACATATTTGAAGAATGATAAGTAGCTTGATAAAAATGTTTCTGCTAAAATATGCCCAATAATTAATCTAGAATAGTCCCACTACCCTGTCAAAATCATATAGATGACTTAAGGTCTTGCTGGAAACCTGGGTCCATTTTGAGATAAATATTTGTTGTCGGCATATTTTGACGAGGAATATAGATCTGAACTGTAACCGAATTAGTTTTTTCACTAGCATAATTTGTATACTAAACTTTTAATTTCAGTCATAAAATGTGTTTGGTCCAAGGGGTCCAGCAAGACCGTTTAAGTAACAATTAAGTTACATACATATATATGCAAATCATTCTTGATACAAATTTAAATTTTCCTGTACAAGTTCCAAGGATTCAAGACTGTCTTAGAATGACCTACAGGTATAGGAAGGACTTTTTTTTTACATTGTGACCCTTGAATGTATCAAATATCATCTTAAGAAAGCTGGTTAATTACAGACTAGCTAAATAAAACACTTTTATCCTGCTCTATGATATTCCTGGATGCGAACCAGTTTTAAAGATGTAGAAAAACTACTGGAAAAGCAAGAAAAGAATATGATGTTTTAAGCTGTACTTAGCTTTATTTCACTCATATGATGGCGTGCCAGCCCAATGGGTGAGGGAAACCACCCTTGACGCAACTGGCAGGCAACAAACAATGACAAGATTCTGACAGGGGTTGATAGAAGTCAATTTCTTATGAACCAAAACTCGCAAAATTGATTTGTTTGTTTGTTTGTTTGATTGGTGTTTAACGTTGTACTAAATGATATTTCACTTATATGACAACGGGTTATCTGCTTCTTACTCTGCCTTACTTAAGGTGAGCCGGACAATAGCTGGACATAAAATTTAATACTTTTTCATTACAATTTAATATTTTGTTCTTGAAAATTGTAAAAACGAGAATAATTGTTGTCAAAATTATATTTTATTCAATCTCCAGACAGTTATTAAAGCGGCCCGTAGAAGCGACCATCAATCCATGAGATATCAGACAATAACATGATACAAAACATGCCTGGTGCCATTAGACAAAGTGTGCAAATTTAGAGTCAGATGCCACAATAGATCAACCAGTCTCTCAAGTTTAAACCAATATTGAGGGGTTCAACAATAGTGGTATTTTAAATAATTTTCACAGTCGCTTACTTGTACCTTAATATGTAGCATGTGCACAGCCTGTTATTCTTCAGAGAAAAAAAATGCTCTTACTGCCGAAATGAAAGGGTACAAAAAATTAATTGCCGTTTGTCTCTTAAGAGTTTCATCATGGATTTTTCTCAGATGATGTACTTTACTTCAAACACAGGGCAATCAGCCAAGTCCTCATATGCTCTCCTCAAAAACAATTACCAAATAAACTCAGAGATTTCTTTACCCTGACTTAAACTGGTGTGTAAGGTAAAATGAGGGAGCTATTTTGACAAGGTAGAGCCGGCAGGTCGTACTGTGTGCTGCAGACACTCTAAACAGTTCAATACAAAAGATGGTAAACTCATTATTCCGGATGGGCCCAGGAGAGAACTAGAAATGATCGGCAACAAAACGGCCGCTTCACCTTCTCCTGGAATTTTTTTCTGCCAACTGATGACAGAGTTGTAATGAGCAAGTTGATGAGAGGAAATCCAAACGAATCCATAGAACATTCTTCACCAACTGTTTTCCTAATGCTCTCCCCAGCAACCATAAGGAATTCCACTCAGAGCTGTCTAATTTAACTTTATCCCAAAATATCAGACTAAATTAACTCTTTACGAGGCAGGATATTACAACTCATTAGCTGTCTATCAACCGCATGTTGTGAAATCACACAGAACGTCTTGCTCCATCACTATCCTAATTGGAAAACTGTGGATAAACTCAAACTCCTCCAGTAAACTAAAACTGAGAAAACCAATAAAGATTGCCAATATTTCAAACTGGCAAATATTTGGACTTCATCTGAATCCTTTTAAAACCGAGAGAAACCTGAAAATTGGCAATATTTCAAATCAGCAAACATTTTATCTTTCATTTGAAACCTTTTAATGAATATGACATACATGCAATCTGGAATATAAATGCCAAAGGTGAAAATGGTGATTGATGAATAAAAAAACAAATTTCTATCTCTATTTCTTAAGACGCTATGATGGGTATATATTTTCTTTTATTATCAAGTTAATCATGCACCCCTGCCTGAATAGAAGTATTTGATTGTTGATCATTCAAAATAATCTAAAAACATTGGTCAACAAAATAAATGTCTAAAGACCAATCAACAAAAAGTGAAAAATTCCTCACGAGCAAAAATTAACTATTGAGAAGTTCTCTCTAAATTATAATATTAAACATTATTTTCAAAATTTCACCCCTAAACATAGAATTTCACTCGAACTATCGTTGTATGTTTGCATGTTTTTCCAGGGGTGCCGATCACTGGCAAAATTAGCAAGGACAATTTTCAATCCCTTTTGATATTTGTAAGACATTTTAGAAAACTAATTGAGGGTCACTAAAGACAATTCTCAATCACTTGCATATTTATGAGAAATTTGAGAAAACCAATTAAGGGTTATATTTGAGTATTTTAGTCTTATGTATATTTCTATTGTTTGTTTGTTTGGCTGGAGCTTTTAATAAAGCGGACTTAAAACCTGTCAAGCCAATGGACGAAACCAGCCTCGACATCAAAGAATGACGAGATACAAGACAAGCACATGAGGTGTAACACACATGTAGTGCAATAAGACAAGTATGGAATTGACAGTACAAACACCACAACACAAATCTGATTTCAGTTGGCCCTTACATCTAAAGGCACCGGGGCAACAGGCCCTGAGCCAGAGGGCACAAGGGCAACAGAGATTGATTGATTGATTGGTGTTTAAAGCCTACTCAAGGGTATTTCCCGTATATGACATGCAGCGTTATTCTCCAACAGTAAAAAGCTACACTAACACAAACCATAAAATGGGAATTTTTTTGCTCTGTTGGAAGATTAATGGTCGTCCAGTGCTAAGTAAAGACAGCATGATTATGCCTGGAACCTGCTGCCCTTAGCCAGAGGACACGGCAACAGAGGGAAGGGCAACAGAAACCTTTCACCAGCTGCTGGTTGTATATTTATAATAAATTCAAAAAATAATTAAGGGTTATGATAGTGTACATGTATTTTGAAAGACTTGTATATTAATAGGAAAGAGGTGAGAGAATACTGCAATAGCAAAGACGAGGAGGAGGGAAGAGGGCACATGGGGTGGGGTTTTACAGTGGTGCCAAGTCTTTCAGCAAGCATCTTATCCTACTATATATTAAGCCTACATATAGCTGGCATCATACATAACTAGCATATGTTGCAAGGCATTACACCTGTACACAATTTGTCTCTCAGTTCCCTTAAGTTTCCTCCTATCCCATTAGTACTGATTACAAGCCACAAATAACTGCCACAGACTGCAGCATTACTCCCTTCCTCATCATAGCTCAGATCATAACAGATAACAGCAGGGTGTTTCAGTGTACGAGAAATATTCTAATAATTCCAAGGTTTTTTTTGTCTTTTTTCTTTCTAAAATAAACATATCGTTTTTTTTTAAGTTATATGCAATTTGACATTTCACATAAAATGCTACAAGTACACACCTAGCGATCATCAATATATACTCCAAAGCTGTGGTAATATTTCTTTGGAGAAGTTTTGATGCCATGTTGGTCTTCGGCTAAAGTATCAAAGTTTTAGAGAATTTACAGTCATATCTACAAATATCCCAGAAAAGAGACATCTTCAAAAGAAAACCCGCCAGAAAAAAATAGCATTTAATCATTTATCCCCAACCCTTCATGTTAATCATTTATCACCGACACCAAATGCATTTCAGCTCATAGCAAAAACGGTCTGACGTAAAAACAGAAAACAACTTCAGAGTTTTGCATCAAAGAGTGTAATTTCATTACCATACATAAGTATTTTAAAATTGCATTTCTTATCGAAAAAAGATATTACATTTATTTGCACCATTATTGAAAGTTATAATTAGTCTATGTCAGATACTTTTTGGGGAGTTTTTTAAATTCTTTTTGTTCGTAACACCATGTTTGTAAAAAAAATAATTCTATGTTCAGCAGCGCTTCAACAACTTGAGGACATAGAATTTGCTTGATTCACAATAACACTGCACAGGCCTAGTTTTTTCTTAAAAGCATTAGGCAGTTGGTTGGAGGGAGCTTCCTGTTGCCCTGGTGGTCTCTGAGCTAAGGGTGGGTGGCTGGAGGGAGTTCCTGTTGCCCTGGTGCTCTCAGAGCTATGGAATAACACGAAGCCGATTTGTTTGTGGCATCTTGTTATGTCCCGTGATTGTATCTTATCATTGTTTGTTGCCAGTGGAGTCGGGGGGTGGTTTCTTCACCCATTGGGCTGGCACGCCATCATATGAGTGAAATAACCTTAAGTACGACATCAAACCCTAATCAATCAATCTTAAAAGCATTAGTTTCCTGAGAGTGTACTGAAATCATAGTTCACTGATTGTTGGTTTATTATATTCAGAACATCAAGACAGAAGGTTCAGACAATGAATTTATGGTTGACTCAATGTTTCGATTTGTTTAAAGCAAACCATCTTCCATCTGTTAAGTATAATTATAATAAACTGAAAATTTACCCCATCATCTAGTCTTAAAGTACCACAGGCACCCACAAATTTGGTATTATTACAAAATGAGTTAAAAAATTTTTTCTCAACAAGTACAAGTGAGAGGCTTTTGTTAATTTCACCCCTAGCTTTGTAGGTTAAGTGAAACTATAATAATAACCAAAAATGAAAACTGAACATTCTGATGTGTCAATATGCTTTGATAAACAGACTTTGCATGTTGTAATAAAACAAAGGGTGCAAATTTACAGTAATTGTAGGGTTCTAGGACATCCCCCGCCATTACATTTACCCCCCCTCCCCCATTAAGACATCTTCCCCTCGGACATTTCCACCCGTGATGTCCTATGGGGGAAATGTCCTATGCAGGGAGATGAGCAGGGGGGGCAACCGCCTGCTGGGCACAAATCAATCTACAGGCATTTTATAAGCCCATGTATGACATTTCTTTCAATTTCTGGTACATCACGTTTTGAGTCAGTCAGAATGTACTATACATTTGATGCCGACTGTTGTTAGATTTGGATCATTTGGGAAACTTACGGTAAATATGTGCCAGCTGAACATGCTGTATAAGAGATTAGTCCAGGAATATCTCCTAACTGTATGCAGAAGATAAGTCAGTAAAAAATAAACTCATGCCTACATTAGCATATCTACATACCCTGTGTAAGTGTGGTCCTCAGTAAACAATATACATGCAAATCCTAGATTTGCAAGTGCAGTGAAATACATCCGGCCTACGCATTTCCATTTTTTGTCCTTACTTATTTTTTTCTCCATATTTTTATTCAAGAGGACATTCAGAGAGAACATGTGTCCATTTTATACTGCTAGAGCACACTACATGAGTGCAATGGTCTGTGTGTTACCAGAGAACAGTCTTTTCAAGTACATGCACCCTTCTAACATTCACCATGGTTTTGATTTCTGTCTTAGTTTGATTGTGGTTTTATGTTGTACTTAAGGTATATATTTCACTCATATGATGGCATGCTAGGCCAATGGCCGAAAGAAATCACCCTCGACGTCACTGCCAACAAACACCGACAAGAATCACAGGATGGCAAACATGGTGCAATAAGACTAAGTGTGCTTATTGACAGAAATTGGCGTTGTGTTGCCCCTTAGCTCAGAGAGCACCAGGGCAATAGAAACATCCACCCCATCATTTGTTTTGAAGACTTTGACGCAGACACATCAAAACACAGATGTTTAGAATCTAGGGATTTTATTCACTCTTTTCAAGATTATAGTGAATCATAGTGACAGATGGTCATTTTCCTATTGATATTGAATATTTTTTTTTATATTTGAACGAAAAAATGTGATATAAATAAACCCCAGCTTCGCTCCTCATGACCTCATGACAGTTCTCAGAAAATCTTGAATTTTGTCTTAAATTAAGCTTGTTAATTAACGATAATGGACTCAAATTGAAGAGGATATCCGTAGTGACTAACTGTAAGTCTTTATTTATTTGCCAGCTCAATACGTTTGATTTAAACAGTGTTTAAACTACGAACAAAATATCGTTCGTGGAGGTGAACGCTTTGGGGAGCTTTTACACTGTCACTCTCTTTCCAACAAATATAAAAAAAATATATTAAATATCGATAGGAGAGTCACCATCTGTCACTGTGCAACCTGGTTATGTTTATTGTCAGAAGTCTATTACCTAGAAGTGTTCAACACTCCTTTAGACAATGGTATTGGGGACCAGCAAATAATAGTGACGTCATATGTGAGTCCTTGTCTTTTTTCTCAGTGCGGTATGCTGGGAAGAAATAATATTTGAAGTTTTTGTATGTGGAACAATATTTCTTTATCACTTTCTGCTGCCCTTCTCTTATCTGTTACTTATATATGCAATGTCTTTACACTTAGATTTGTTTAGTCCCAATTGAAATGTGTGTACTTTATTTACACGTCCACGTTTTGTTAGCACAGATAATCAACAATTCGTGTCATTGTTAAAATATGTAATGTCTGATTATGTTTTATCTTAAATAGTTATAAATAACATCCAAATACTTTTTAATATACCTTCGGGTTCATATGTAAAGTTTGGGCAAATGTTATCATTTGCGGTCGGTTATTAAATTTGTGTGAATTGTATCTGATTTTAAAATACCAGTTAACTGTTTTTTACCTGCAAGTCATGCTGTCCACAAATCGATAATTCGATCCGGGGAATATTGCTTCTGGCATAGACCCAGAACTTTCCAAAACGTATGTCCCCCACTCACAACACTCTGTATCAGCTTGCCATCTGATCAAATTTCATACTCTCCATGGTTGATTGACTTATTGTTGTTTAACGCCACATTCAGCGGTATTTCAGCTACGCTGTGGCGTGATTGATTGATTGTTATTTAACACCACATTCAGCGGTATTTCAGCTACGCTGTGGCGTGAACATTTACATTTTTTTAATTTTTTATATACACTCTTCAAAAAAAGAAACGCAAAATGAAATTCAAAAATGATACTTACAATTTTGTACACATATGTTAACT
>JAUELC010258565.1:0-10373 GCA_031471745.1 Cryptochiton stelleri | reverse complement strand
CACAGAATGTAAAAGGCGTTTTAGATGTTGGAAATCAGCCTTTTTGTAATTGAACACTGCTCTATCATTTGGCTGTGGTTTACAAGGAATGTGGCCAAATTGAATGTCACTAGCTAGAGCCAAGTGCTTGGAGGAGACGGCTTTCTCTGTGACAGTGACGTATCATTTATACACACTAAGTCCAAGACACGATCATTACATTGATTGCTTGATTGTTGTTTAACGCCACATTCAGCGGTATTCTTTAGTGCTTTTAGATGGTAATGAAACATGCTACTGTAAGACATTTTTTTCAATCATGGATTTAAGTCAATATATTAGTATTGTTTTTTTTACCTCAAATTGTTTTGTTCTCATTGGTCAAGAACCAGTCACGTGGTATACAACAAATCATGACGTTGCACGATTTCTATCGATGCCGGGCAACAATAGTAATATTGCACGCTGGACCGTTGAATATGACATGTATTTTGCACCCCGTCAAATGATCTCCCCTTTGAATGGTATCGGCAGTTTGTTTTGATGCGAAATCATGACACAGTCGTCTAGTAGGTTGTCTACTTTGCGAAGAGCTGCTCCAAGTGGCAAATAGATAAACTAATAACCAAAGTAGGTCTACATTCGGTATAACAAAACAAGTATTTCATGTTTGAGACAGGAACATAATGTTTTGTCAGCTCTCGACCATTGATGTTCCATTCTCAAACATGCAATATTTGTATAATATTAGTCTATTTTAATGATAACAATGGGCTTATATGGCTGTCTGCTTACTGCACATGTCCCTAATTCTTATATCAATCCATCCACCGCCGTCTGACCAAAGGCAGAAAGTTCCGAGCGCAATCATGCTGTCTTCAATTAGCACTAGAGATAAGTTCTTTTTCCAACAGGATAGGATATAGGATTATGTTTATTTACCCACGCTTGTTTTTTATTGTCATTTATAAAATGTTACATATATTACAGTCCTAACCTACGCATGGATTACCTCCCGCTTGATATACATGATGCCGGTGTAGCTATACCAGATTCCCCTGCTTAACGGTTCCCTCTGGTATCTTTAAATCACTTTCAGGTTACCACCATGGTTAACTTGAGATAGATTTCAAGCTACCCATGCTTCAGATAACCCCGAAACATTATTTGGAAAATCGTTTTCATTTTTATATTGTCATTGACTGGATATATAACACCGACAAATGAGGTCTGTGGAGAACGTTTCACCGTAACCCACGACTGGCCTTAAATGGGCAGACTATGTAAATGTGCAACATTTTTCTGTCATATATTGGTTTGATCTGCAGAAAATAAAACTAAATACGATTAATGCATTAGTACAAACTAAACAGTATGAACATGGGTCTGGGGCATCCTGGTAACGTTTGTTTGTTTGAGTGGTTGTTTTACGCCGTGCTCATATTATTTAACTCACATGACGTCGTGCGAGCCCAATAGGTGAATGAAACCACCCCTGACGCCCTTGGCAACAAACAATGACAAGATTCAAGACAACCACAGGACATAACAGGACGCCACGATAGATCGGCTTCATGCTGCCCCTTAGCTCTGAGGGCACCAGGGCAGCAGGAAGCTTCCTCCAATCGCCCGCTTCTGGTAACGAGTTTGAGGACAAATCCTCACAGCCCCCTACCCAACCCCCCTACACCACCCCACACCCCTTACATACCCCATTGTCTGATACTGTGTTGCCCCCCTCCGAATACAATTTATACCTTGGTGGAAAGAGACCAACTTGTCCACGTTCACATGTATTACAACCATATAACCGGTTTTAGCATGGCGGTTTTAAATGGCCTAGCAGACTTCCTATACAGCATCTGTAAATAAATACACACACAGTTTCCGAATACTGGTGTACGTAGAGCCCCTGTCCACATGAGCTGTTAACGATTCATATCGATATAAAAAACAACGCTTATGTATAGATGTCTTAGATCGAGTGAGTTAAGAATTAAATTTTAATTAAGTTCCAGAGAATTTGTTGTCCAGTAAAATTGCGACACAGTACACACGACATCATATTTGACCTCCGATGTCACAATTACGGTTTTGTGCACGATGCACTTAATGTTTTTGAGCTTTATGTCTTGGTCTCTGATACAGCTGTCAAATTATGCTGTTGTTTTGTTCTACTATAAGTTAATATAGAGGTTCATATTAGGACATTGATAGGTTATTTTTCTTGAAGATTAATACACCGAGAACGCACTACCGTTCATCAGTTTATGTGTTCTTAAGTTTCCTCTTCATTCATTTGAGTTTCCATCAGTGTCCCGTAATATCTATGATTATCCAGGCACACGATCTCTACCATCGGCTCACATACATTCACCTCTGTGGTGGGCTCAGCATTTCTTTTATTTCACGTAACTTATTGGTCACATATTATAAATTTGAAAACGGCATATGAAAAAAACTGTGTTATTGACGTATCGTACCCGCAGGTTTACAATTAAATTAGCCTGAATTTTAACAGTTTTAGAAAAATACTGTTAGGTCAAATAGAAAATATATAAATGGAATGGATCTCAAAAAGATAATTATGACCAAGCAATTAATTCAACAAAACATAAACAGATTATAGACGCAGACAGACTTATAGACAGTAACTTAAATGACAGCGTAGTTTTATTTGTTTATCTGTTTGTGAAGCAGCTCAATGTTTTAGACCAACATATCCTGCTAATAGAGTTTCTGCTCACAATCCATGGTTCGACAATGAATGTAAGAGATCCAAACGGCAGTGTAGGAATTACTTGAGACACTACAGACGCTATAGAAATCCTTTCAGTTACTCAATTTATGCGGAATCCAAATTGAAATGTAAAGCTCTTCTCAAAAATAAAAAAAAATATGTTTTAAAATGAATAAATTTAAAATCTTAGAAGAAGCCTCCCCGAAGCAATTTTTTGAAAATCGTAAAGTAAATTAGACGCACCGACAAGACTGCTACATAACTACACAGACCTGGCGTGATTACTTTAGTGAACTGTTTTCGGCTGAAAGTAACAATAGTATAGCGGACAATAATTGTGACGACAACCTAGATGTACATTGTTCCCATGACGTAACTAATCCTGACATTGACCTTTTGTTAAATAGTCCTAAAACTGAAGATGAAATCAGCTGGGCAGTTAACCATTTAAAAGCAAACAAATCCCCCGGTATTGATGACTTGTTGACAGAAATGTTTAAATGTCCGTTGGCAATTTTTTAAAATTAAATGTTTAGAATATCAACCACATATTTCATATCGGTAAATTTCCACTAAGATGGAAGGTAGGCATAATTGCTCCATTGTGGAAAGGGGGAGACCAGTCTGACCCAAATAACTACCGTAGAATTACTCTACTAAGTATTTTCAGCAAGATTTTCACTTCAATCATAAATAAACGTCTCACTTCTTGGGCTGATACTGTTGAAGTGATATCCGAAACCCAGACTGGCTTCAGGGCTGAGTACTCAACAGTTGACAATGCCTTCACTATTTACGCGTCTATTCAAAAACATGTATTCAAAAGAAAAGGAAAATTATTTGTGGCCTTTGTTGACTTCAAAAAGGCATTTTACACTGTCAATCGTAAAAAAGTATTTCATCAGCTTGCTAAATATGGTCTCCATGGAAATATTTCTCAGTGTCTAAAAGCCTTATATCGTGAATGCGCGTGTTAGTAATGGTAATTAGCACACTGCGGAGTTCTTTTGCCGAAACGGTCTAAAACAAGGGTGTATAATTAGCCCACCGCTCTTCCCTCTATTAATTAACATTTAGTAATTGTGTAATTGATTCGGTTAAAGAAGGTGTGCAATAGTTTCCTTACGATTTAGATATTTTCATCTTGATGTTCGCGGATGATGTAAGTCATATTTCTTATGCTGCCAGCGGACTACAAAACCAGTTTAACATCCTACATAGTTATTGTCAAAAATGGGATCTCTCGGTTAATTAAGCTAAAACGAAAAAAGTAGTATTTAAGAAGTGCGGTATACTGGCAAAACACAAACCCTGGCAGTATGGAAAACAAGACATAAAAATTGTACCCCAATATAAATGTCTTGGAGTTATATTTAATAATAGACTTAATATGAAATATGCTGTGAACAACCTAGTATCCCAATTCAAACGAGGACTATCAGACATTTTAAGAACTATGTGGTACCTAGACGGAATGTCCCATTCAGTATTTTTCAAACGTTTTGACTCTACAGTAAGACCTATTTTGATGTACGGTGCAGAGCTTTGGGGAACCACCCAGTATGACGTCATTGAGCGAGTTCAAATCACGGCCTGTAAACAACTGCTGAAGACTGGTCAACGTACACCGAATGCAATGACTTTAGGAGAATGTGGTCGCATTCTTTTATGGTCCATAACAGTATTTAAAGCAATCAAATATTGGTTGCGGTTTATCACCCTTCCTGAACAACGATATCCACGTATAGCATATTTAATGTTGAAACACCTCCATTCAAAAGGAAAAAAGAAATTGGGTAACTGATGTTCGGCATTTGTTATATAATTAAGTCTTTATATATGCCTGGATTAACCAAGGCGTAGGAAATGCAAGGTTGTTTCTCAGGCAAAGTAAGCAGAGATGATCTTATCAATGTCAGCAAAATCTTAATAATAGATATGATGTATACTCTGGAGATAAAACATATGTTAACAGTTATTTTGTGGATCATAGTTTTAGAAATGTTGCAAGATGTTTTGCCATGGTTAGGGTTGGTACCGCAGGTTTACATGTTGATCCAGGGAGATATGCAAATATCCCTAGGGACCAAAGGATATGTAAAATTTGAAACTCAAATAATATTGATTATCAATATCATTTTGTGTTAATCTGCCCTACGTATGAAACGCTAAGGAAATTTTTTTTACCTGAAAAATATTTACGCTATATATCTGTACATCGCTTTGCCATATTGATGTCTACTAAAAATGAAGTTGTCCTGTTAAACTTAGCAATATTTTGTAAACAAGCTTTATGTGAACGAAACCAAATACTTAATACCCGGATCTCCTAATTGTACTCTATATATGCTTTAACATGCGTACTAAATGTGTGTTTATACCTGTACAATGGCCACAACGGTCAAGTGTATATCAATAAACTATATTAATTAAATTGGGCTTTCGTTGGGCTAAATAAATCAAAGCCTGTCTCTGTTTTTCTTTTAACACTATGTTTTTATCGTAGGTATTCACAGATTTGGTTCGTTAATAAATCTTTATTTACTTCTGTGCAGTAATATTTAATGACGTTATTGTTAATATCGCTGTGTAAAATGTACAAAATAAACAGTTCCTTTGCTTTTGTCGTTCAAAAATATGGGTATTGTTATAAATTCAGATAATTGTTGCGGTTTTTACTCGGTTGTCCTTTTCCGCGTTAAATCCATGTCGAGGAACAGTTTAAAGCGCTTAATTAAAGTATTTAAAGTGTCGTCAGGAATTCGGACAAAAATGGGTGCCGATCACAGAGGTCTATGAGAGAGAAACGAACGACAACCCTTGATTGGGGGAGTGCCAGGCACCATGCCAATCAGTCAACTGACAGTCAGTCAATAAATCCAACACCCACTATTTCAGGGGATCACCAAACAAATCAATCAGTCGCAAACTGTTAGCCTTTTGATTCAGCTAGTACCCTAATAACTGAATTGCCTATGTTTCTAAAAAAAATGCCAACTTGGATATATGCTTTGAGTACCGTATAATAAATCAGAAATGTGAGCAGCATATATTTTTTTTAAATGTATCCAGCCAACTTGATTGCTTTCACTTTGCTGCAGTTAAACTTCAGACTAGTGAACCGTCGGACTAATGAACCTTCGGACTTCTGCACATACAGCTTGAAAAAGTTTTGGACTAGTGAACTTTCGGACTTGTGACCCCTTCCTGATTTATATAGTCAAGCGGTTAACCTTGTTATCCAAATAACAATTCCTTTCACACAAACCTGTCCTTATTGTTCAACTGTTGTAGACATAGATCTATGGTGGAGACATACATCTATATTAACAACAAAACTATTTTTCTGGATAACCACTTCTATTTCGTGATAGAACACAACGTTTCAATACATATGCCTGTATCATGGTTATCCAGAAAAAGAGTTTTGTTGTTATTATGTTACCCCACTTCTAAATGTCGTTCAAATCATACACATCTAATATTGTATACACATATGTGGTCATGGTCTAATGCGTCATGTGTAAGGCGACACCGTTTGTTATTGACTGCCTGATCCAGATCAACACATAGGTAGGCTTGCAAACCTTTAGCGTATCCAGCATAGAAGCGTAAGCTGCCACTACACCAACATGGGCGTCGCTAGATTTGTTCTCCCCTTCTTTGTTTATTGTGTGTCTGGGATTAACAGTGAAACGGGTAAGAGAATATTAAAACGATAAAGAAGTAATGATTTGTTTTTGTACGTATGATTAATATCAGGTAGACATACATTCTACCTTTATCATAGTGTTGAGTAGTCTTACGATCAGTTCAAGTTGGAGATCAATGCTAGACAACCAATATCAATTTCACAATATTTCCCTGGTGCTAATCTTATTTTTATCCGCTGCTAAAGGATTACCATTAAGCTAAATGGTCCTTATAATTATAGATAGTTATACATATCAGCTAAAGAGACCGACAAGTTGTACCAGTCCGTATGGCTAAACAGTATACACGACGGGAACATTAATAATGTAGGTTAACTCAACTTTAAGTCATACCTCAGCTTTGGACTGTGTGTAAAAACATAACAAACAATGCAAGGTATCCAATGGTAGGGAAAATTATCAATTATTTGCTAGACATAGAACTGTGTGCTTAAATTTCTTGTGTAATAGACTGGATTTACCCAGTGACTTGGGATTTACCCAGTGACTTGCGGGATGTATTGGTAACAGACTACAAGCAAGGTTCCTCATTAATCTCTTACTAAATCCCCCTCCCCCTCCACTCTCCCTCCCCACCCCAATATAGTGCGAATCCGAGTTATGATTTCCTTAAGGTTTTATTTGCTGTATAAGTAAATCATCGAGGATAGTGTTTCCTCACTGATGTACAGGATAAAGGGTTATAACGTCAACTACGTAATCTTACCGGATATCTATTAACAATTTGAGGATATGACATTGCGAGAGTAACCTGTGACATAGGAGTATTATTTGATTCACGATTTACCAGGGAACGAGATAGATATTTTGTTTAATAATTAGCTTAATGGTAGTTAGTGGTTTCCTAGTGACTTTTTAAACTGATCATGGTTTCCAAAATGAACTGCGGTACGTTTTCCATGCAGCATTCTGGTTCATCTGGTGACGTGTCCTTGTCAGCGAGTTAGCGAGCTCGTCTCTCTTTCATCAGACATCGCCCCATCGAGCTTTGTAATGCTGAGAGAATGTTATGACATATAACATCAGACAAGGCCGTCCACAAGAGAATACCAAATTTTAAAATAAAATACAAAATACACACCAAAAAGTGATTTATTATTTATGATAATACTCTAACAGAGAATGTATGCGTGATATCCTTCGCCCGGTGAACATTAAGCAAATCGATAGGGTATTTACGGTTTGAGTCATATACTTTCTTGAAGGAAGCTGTATAGTAGAATGTCGACAGCTGTTTAACCCAACAACCATATACATAGTGTATCTGAATCGATATCCGATCTCTACAATGCGGTAGAGTCGATTTTAAATGCCATGTGACACAAGTACAGAGCACTGGGTTTCCTGATTCAGGCCACAGAAGACGCCATTTTAATTGATTCAGAGAGGTTTGTTTGAGCTGTTTTTAGCATTGCATTCAGCGACATTCGACACAAATAACAGCAGTGGCATCGTGATGGGGCAAGTCCATATCGACAAAGGCCTGCCTTATTGGAATGTTGATATCTGAGACATCCATGACACCCCTAGTCTTTCCTCAATAGTATATAAAATAGGGCTTACATTTTAACAGAAACATATATGAGTATAACATTTTAAAGAGTCGTTGTGGTCCTGCAACGTGAAAAGACTCCCTTCAAAAACTAAACAGGCTGCCGTAAGATATTTGTTGAACTCATTCAAGCAGAAGAAAACTTAAATACAAAGATGGTCGGAAACAGGAGAAAAGTCATTC
The DNA here is from genome assembly GCA_031471745.1 of Cryptochiton stelleri. NCBI lineage: Eukaryota > Metazoa > Mollusca > Polyplacophora > Chitonida > Mopaliidae > Cryptochiton > Cryptochiton stelleri. The sequence goes on along the minus strand of JAUELC010258565.1, from coordinate 2,206 downwards.
CGAATACTTTCATGTTGTTGGTTCGATATCTCTTTCACTCACTCACTCCCTCCATAACCTCAACCCCAACCCTAACCTAATCCATCCCAACCCATCAATCAATCAATCACCCAATCACCCACTCAATCAACCCAACCCAACCCAACCCAACCATCAATCAATCAATAACTATATGGTGAACTTTACTTGTCACGTTGTTGCTGTTGTTGTTGTTGAACTAAATTGAAGAATTGGGCAATCAATATTAAAATAGAAATATGTGATTTTGTAGGGGTTTATAATTAAGTATAATTGTTAACCGGTATGAGATTAATGTTAACACAGATATCTTATTTACTTTGCATTACACACTAATATCAATCGTATCGCTGCTGGGATTGCTACCAGCAATCTACTGAAAGATTTTATATTTTTTTATAAAACAAAGGGAAACAATTGCTTGCCTCCACCGGGGTTCATTTAAAAATAACTATACAGCCGACGTCACATACCGTTATTAAGAAACATGCTCATGAATATTTTTGTAATTATTATTGAGTTAACCATGGATGTAAAAGCGGATTCATTTTCTGCTTTACTTCCACGATTTAACCCAGGTATGCAATGATCAATAATTCATGTTTTTAATTATAATCATATTTCCCAAAAGGGTAGACAAGAAGATAACCAATATTCAAATAGGGTCTATTTGTATCATTTTTTTTAAGGTTTTAGAAAGAAGTATTTTTAATGATTTGTAAGATTTGGTAATTTGTTGAAATTTTAAGTTCTGGTTTCATTCTGTCCGACAGCATTTCTTATGTTACCTCACCAAAGGCGATTAGCGATTGAAACAGGTCGCCTTGGATGGTCGATATTTGTGGATTTGTGAAAGCATTCGATCAAGTGTCACACATCTATTTACTAAGAAAATGACATATATGTGCAGAAGATTTGACGCTACATAAAACAGATAGTGTATTTGACCCTTTGAACTGTATACATATTTAATAAATTTACTGTAAAGGTAATACAAATTATTATTTTAATGGTTATGATTATTACATGAATGCTGCAGCTGTTTCTTTTTTCATCTTTTCAGTTGACTTCTTTAGTCTATGTGACTTCACTGAAATTCGTGGAAGTGAACGCATTATTTATGACACTGAGGCTCTCACAGTGACGATGAAAGGTTACAATTGGCGAGATACATCTACGTCGTGCACTGTTGTATTCAAGGCTTCGGATGGTTTGGATGATCTCTATATCAAATTCAGTTCATTTGACGTGTCCGATTTCGGAATAAAAGTAGATCTTCAATCCAAATTTGCGATCTACACTGATGAGGTAGGCTTTATTATTGTTATTTGGCCGTTCGGTTACACTGTTAAAATAGAATATAAACATCTACGTACGGTTCTGTTTAAGCTTTATTTTCCTTGGGGAAGTGAGCATATCTAATATTGCTTCCCAGTAAATGAATAACAACACAATACATAGTTTAATGGTGCCAAATTTGCCGTATGCATACATGGTGTGCAGTAAGATTTGTGGCATTGGGAACCGACAGTTTCTATTACGTTTAACGTTTGGGCTTGAAACTGCTCACATTATATTAACAGCAAAGTTACAAGAAACGTCACATACACTTAGAGAATCATGAAACAAAGTAATGTATAGAATCTGATAAGACCGACTCCTAAATACCCAACATCCTCGTATACATAACAGTGTTAATTTGGGTTTAGTTTGCTCTTAAATTGCTTCATTTGGTGTATGCCTGTTTGTTTTTTTTTTGTTTTTTTTGTTGTTGATTATATTTAGTTTCATTGTCCACGATTTTACAATCACCCATACATTCCCACGTGGTTTTGCTTTGGGGCCCAGTTTAAGCAGTAAACAACATTTTGTTATATTAATAAGGGTACATGTATTAGAAGCAACACTGTTTCACTGACAACACCTTTTCTAGAATCTAAAATATACGTTTTGGCTTCATTTTAGCTCTATTTACGAACACAGGGTTACCTCCCGTTATGAATACTCACGTCAACACGACCGAGATTTTCAGCGATCGACAGGCTGTAAGTTAACTATAAAAAGACAATAACAACCCAAAATGATATAAAACCACCTCCAAACAACATTTGGGGACTGTGCAGTGTTCATATGGGTTCCAGGCGCCTTAATTTAACTTGATCTGGGATCATTTGTGCTTTTGTGTCTG